>QXVX01007204.1:0-26645 GCA_013436065.1 Halocynthia aurantium
TTCATTTTGAACAAATTTCTCCGGTAAGAGGAAAAAAAAATTTAAATTGGGATTAAAAAATGTCCCGGTGCTCATTTAAGTCTTCTTTTTTTTCTTTGTAACTACAGTAGTGCTTGTTTCATTGCTGTAGCTCACACATTCTACAATAGGAAACTTCATAAGGCTGCGAATGGTAAGGTTTGAAAGGATTTTGTGTCAACCTATGTTCATGTTCACGCTAGCAAACAAAGAAATCCAATGCAAAACGGAAAAGTGGAAACACAAAACACCTTGCAACAAAAGAAAAGAAAAGTAGCACTTCAAGAGTAAGCCTCATTGTGTTAGCATATTCCAATGCTACCTGCATCACTGTGCTTCAAGTAAATCCCGACCTACCCTGCAGGCTCAGCCTACATCAGCATCTTAGCCATGCTGCGCCTGTTAACCAGGTGCACAGGATATCTGGTCGGAATAAGGACAACATGTCCCGGTACTTTCTACCTTAGTTTGGAGGACTTTTCCCCAAGTCAAAGCTTCTAGGAGCAACGACTTAGAAAGCAGGTCTTTTCAGTGCATACATCAATGTTGGGTATCGGGTCATGATAAATAGATCAATTTTTTTTTTAATTTAGCACTTGTGGTGCCTGTAAAAATGTCTGAAATCACAGTGTAACCGTTAGCATGTTGCATCAACATAGATTCAAAAGAATGTTATACTCGTTTCTGTATTACCTTTAAAAAATGTTAAAAAGCTACATTTTCAAAGATGAGGCAACTCAAGAGTTAATAATCGTTAGTATAGAAAATTAGGTTGATAACATCTCTTCCCCTTGGCAGTTTTCACCGCACACATTTCAGTAGCATCAGTAACATATTCCATTAGTACCAAGCAAATTTTCAGTTATATCACCTTGATAGCAGAATTATTAATATTCCTCTAATCAGCATGCTTTTTTATTTTGGATGATAAATATATCTTTCTACACTGCAAACCATATGTTCAAGTACACACTCTACGTTTTTAACTTCTACCAAACACACAAAAATGAATAAACCTTACCAAAATCCTCCCTGTCACTAAAACTGACATTCTTTGGAATCCGCTGTAGAGCAGGTCCCTGGGATTGTATACTGGCGTTTGGGCGAGGGCTAGAAGATTCAGATCGATCCTGGAATAAAAATTTTTATTTTATACTTTTATACTTTAATTTAGATAATTTATTATAATTTTATTAGGACAATTTACCTCAGCAATGCAACAAGTTCTCAGTCTCAGAATCCATTGCTTAATCAAGGTCCAGTCACCAAAAGGAGCAAAAAGTTCCTTTTTCAAGTCATCAAGGTCACAAGAAGCTAATACTGTACCATTAATGTTGTGTTCTTTCACAAAATCAACATATCTATCAAAATTTGTCTGGGCGACTCCTAAATTAAAATTTTAAATTAAATTGGGTTAAATTAAAGAATTTTGTTTTCATATTTTTGGGAAATGGCAAATACCTTTTACTTCACAGAGTTGCCGACTGACTTCGTCGACAGACCACTCATGGAATCCCATATTAATGGCAGACATCGAAGAGAACATACTGTTGCAACGACGGAACCCAGGAGATGGGGGTTGTCGTATATTCTACAGCATACATAATAATATATTATACATATACAGTATTTGAAATTCAAGTAAAAAAATTCTAAACTGATGTTAATGATTGGTAATCCAGCTTACTAATAGAAATATTTGTATTATTTCTATATATTACCTGTGATTCCATACTATGTGACATAGTCAGCTTATTCAACAAACCAGCATCTAGAAATATTAGATATTATTACGATGAGGAAATATCTAAATGCCACAATATCGAGATTACCTTGAACCATTTTCCTGGCTAAAGTATTTTCTGTCGGCAACATCTGGTACGGTTCTTGAGCTATAAATTCTTTCACTTTCGGATCCAGATTTACAGTACTGGGGAGAAAACTTCGAAGATCCCTAGCTGTCAATGAGTGTGAGGTCAAAAATATTTGAAAAGAACGTTCGTCCGATGTGTCGATCGCAAGCAAGGGATCGTTTTGATACAGCAAAGAATGGTTTCTGATGAAGCCAAAGAAAAGCAAGGAGTATTAACAAGCAAAGAAATACAGAGCGACAAATCGAACCTGTCAAAAATACTCTTCAGTGATTCCGAGCCTGGTATTTTACCCTCCGACCTTTCCAAAGAGTGGATAAGGAATGAAGCACGATACGGCCATTGCTCTGTAAGATTTATCCATGCAGCGAGTCGACCCCAAGAGAAATCAATACCCTCGGCACGTAACAAACGACCTGGTAAATTGAATCTTGCATTAAAATCGACATTTTTATAATTATTACTACATATCTACATATTAAGGATACGATTTCTGTATATTTACTTATCTGTTTTTACCATATCGCAACAAAAGCGAAGCATAATAGTCTAATTTAATGTTTTATCACTGGAATAGTAACTTGAAGAATATGTATAATTTTCGGTCCAATCAAGGCCTCTTGTTTCTGAACTATTACGCATTTCTGCCAAACTATATCCTTACCGGTAAGTGAGACAATATTTAAAATTCTTTTCATGAGTTGTGGGCTGACGCTGTTGAACCAATCTTCACTGAACATGAGTCGACTGAGATCCATTGTTTTTTGACTTCGCCTGGATCCACTGACCCGACTTATTACAAAATAATGAAAACAATAATGTAAAAGGTAGGTAAGATAAAGCGAACCGAACTCACCCTCTATTAACGGAAGAACTACCACGTCCTGTGTAGCTTGTTTTCCTTGTTTCTATGATCACTGTGGAATATTCTTGATCACTTTCATCATCTGACTGTCCATCTTCTCTATCTCCTATATATCTAAGTTTCGACACAAAAAAAATGTTCCAATCAAAATATATTCGACAGTCGACTTGCCCAAACACAAATAAATATATTAATTTGTGGGTCTAGTCTAGTTTACTGCAATTACTTATCGAGACCTGCTTTTTTGTGGTTGACATTGACTTTTATCTTTCAAATAAAAGGGTAGATGAACTATATTTTTGAGATAGTCATGTCCACTGATATTCGCATCACGAAAAACACTGCAGAGAAAATAAAAAATGAAATAACAAAATGGCATATTGATTCCTTCATGTAGTTCTATTTACCTTTTCAGATTATTATCGATAGCTTTGGAAATTATCACTGGGTCGATCGCGAGCACGGTGATGTAAGGTTGTTGCGAAAACAGTATATGTACAGTGTCTAGAACGTTGAGAACCTTGTCTTGCTCGCAAGAATCAAGACCGTTTATGATGACACACATCCTCGTTTGCGTATCTGTGAACGCGTCGATGGCAGTCACGGTGTCGCAAAGAAGATCGACTTCATGTTTCAACTGCTGCATCAATCTTTCTTCGGATTTAGTGTGGTGAGCTGCTGAAAGAACTCTCTTTCTTTGTGACCACAAGAGTGCCCCACACATCTCAATGAGCGTCGGTGAAAACAGGATCAATATAGCAATGAGTATCGCTCCAAGAGAGAATAATGCCGCGTTCACGGCGTTCGCGGTCGTGTTCTCCACCACTTCTGTATTGTTACTTCTCTGCATGTTAATTATGGTGGGACTTGGGCCATAGGCTGCCGACGTGAGCAAGATAATAGCAATGAATGAAAACACAAAACAAATGGTGATCAGGAATGTAGGCACGCAACAAATCAGTCTGTGCCTTGGCTTTTTCAATCTTTCTCTCGCGTTTGTTCGAAATGCTCTGTGAAAATAAATTGAAACTGTAATTTTTCTAAGCAATATTCGATTAAAAGAAGTTACAAACAAATGAAACAGACCTGTATAATCTGACAGCAAGATAACCAAGATTTTTTTCAGCTGATACACTGAGAAGACCGATCATTTCAGCTAGTGATGTCTCTCCACCAACAGATGTCAATCTGCTATAGTTAGTAAACAGGAATCTAAATAAAACAGACATCATGCCATATGGAGATCCATTAGGACTAGTTATGAAATCAGCTATAGGTGAGGGACAAACCTGACTGGAATAGCTTGGCCATTCTCAGGCTTCCTTGGCAATGGCGAATGCATAAACCAAAGTTTTGAAAGCAGAAATATATATTTCTCCTGAGTGGCAATAAAACTTCCCATTTTGGAAGTCCATTGCCAATTTCCAACAGTCATTCCAACGACGACCATAGCTGATAGAAAAATCATATCGATAAGACATCTGACTAATAAGTATAACTTAAAAATAATAACAAATTAAAATTCATACTTACAGATCAAAATAGCATAGATAAGGAATATAGAGCATCCAACTACAAGTCCCGACATGATACGTAAATCAGGATCTGAGGTGAGAAAAGATGTCAGTACACCAAAGAAGATGGAAACAAAAAGAACCACGGCAAAGGAAATGATCGACGGCTTGAAGATATTGATGTGATTGGCGCTAGTAAAGACCTTCATTTGCTCTGAAATTTCACGACAATAACTTTTAATATCCATATAGAATAATTAGGATATTGCTGATAATGAAAATTTATATCGCAGCTTCGATCACACACCCTGTAATTTAGTCAAAAGAAAAGATTTTCCACTGCCCCACTTGGCATACAGTCCCACGGT
This sequence comes from Halocynthia aurantium, assembly GCA_013436065.1. Taxonomy (NCBI): domain Eukaryota; kingdom Metazoa; phylum Chordata; class Ascidiacea; order Stolidobranchia; family Pyuridae; genus Halocynthia; species Halocynthia aurantium. The sequence continues at coordinate 4,637 of QXVX01007204.1, forward strand.
CAGCGGAGGTGTGAGAGTGGGTTCGCATAGGATATCTGCCAAGGCGCTACTATAAAGATCGTAACTCTGTGGAATTCCTTCTCCAGTGACTTCATGCATCGCACTCTCGGGGGACATGTTTTCTGAGTATAATAATATGATATCAGTCATAAGGATTATTACACCATATTGCATCATTAATTTTAATTACTTGCGCCAAAGACGTTAGCCAAAATGCCTTTGTTGTGCGCCGCATCAAGGTTGTATGGAGTCTCTCCGGCCTTATTCGGTTGGTATAGAAGACGACCGTCTCTTGGGTTTTTCAAAAGAAGTTTCACTAAACGCAGACTCCTTGCTCTAATAGCGATATGAAGTGCAGTGTCTCCTCTCTAATATCAAACCAATACTATTAAAATAAAAGATAATCGAAAAGCAGAAACAAATGATAAAACTTACTGCATCAGTTGCGGTTACAGAAGCACCTTTGTCTAATAGGTATCTAGTAATTGTTATGTTCTTGTTCTTAACAGCACGCAAAAGAGGAGTTTCCCCATCTTCGGAAAGCGCCTCTGTATCTGCATTGCACGCCAGAAGTTCTTGAACTATGCTGACGTGCCCCAGCTCGCTTGCCCAATGCAATGCGGTTTTGTCATTCTAATCAAAAGATAATGATGATATACAATACCATACCATAGATCTAATAAACTTTAAATTGAACTGCTAGATCATGTACTCACTCTTCCACGTATATCGACATCAGCGTATCGACTCAGCAATGCTCGTACAGCTTCTGTGTGACTGTGTTTAACGGCCTTGATAAGCGGAGTGTCTCCATGGTGGTCGACGAGGTTCAAGTACGCACCGCAGTTCAAGAACAGGCCTATTGCTTCATGCATTCCTGTATGATAATGATAAATTCATGTACTATGTAACACTACATAGCGGGTAGCAGGATAAAATTAAATAACTGAACTAGTAAATGAAAATAATGCAGAAAATAAATTATTGTTACCTTGTTTAGCAGCATAGCTCAAAGCAGAACAATTGTTTTTGTCAGTGTGGTTGATATTAACCTTTGCCCGTTCTAACAGAATTCTGACGCAGTTCATGTGATTGTTTTTGGTGGCTGCTATTACAGCATTCGATCCCTCGGCACCGACAGCATCTCCGTCTGCCTTGAAATCGAGCAGGATGATAACAACATCGATGAACCCACGTCGACATGCCCACATCAGCGGTGTACTTCCGAACTAAAATACAAACCCGGTGGTGAATAAATAACTTTTAATAAAAAATTTTGTCAAGAAAATATGCGAAGCTGTAAACTATAATTTTAAACCTTGTCGGTCCCATTGACTTTTGCACCTTTCTCACACAGAAGTCGAACTATTCTCATATAACCACGGCCGGCAGCCCAGAGCAATGCTGTCATGTGATACTGTCAAGAAAATGAAGAAGAACATTGGCGAATTGTAACTATTATAATTTTCCATACCCTGATAAGTGAAAAAGATTAAAAACTGTAGTCCAAAATACAACAAATTGAATTTAACCATCAGTATTTTTCCATATAGTTTACCATTCCTACAAAACGAAGTCTTAATAAGGACCCTAACATAATTTTGTTAATATAAGGCGCCATTCCAACAATTCACAAAATTCTTTGGAGTGAAAACAGCATTCATGCTGTAACGTGAAGACAAACAACATAAAAAATTCATCAGTGCACCAAACCCAACGATTTGAATAATAGATGGCGGCATTTCAAAAAACAAAAACTACTACAATCAATATTCATGAGAAAGTGGGCAGAAAGTTGGAAAATTCAACTTCCAAAGAAGAAGATGCACGCTTTCTAACTGCAAACGACAATGAATCAAAATCGGCTGCATAAAATCTCTATTTATATTTATACTCACAGCAACACTGACGTGTACGTTGGCACCTTCATTGAGCAATATGGTAACCACTTCAACATGGCCTTTGTAACATGCCCACATAAGAGCAGTCCAACCAACCTATCATAAATATAAATGTTTTACATTGTTTGTTACAAAAATACGAAAAAATTACAAATCAGTAAAAGATAATGCTTACCTTATCAGTAGTTTCAAGATTTGCTCTTTCGTCTATCAGTAACTGAGCGCATGAAACAGAGCCGTTTTTGCTCGCGGCAATCAGGGGAGTCATCCCTTCATCATCTTGTACATTTAGATTAGCACCATTTGTAAGGAGACAGTTGGTTATGGAATCATTTCCCATTTCACAAGAGATATGCAATGCAGTCTGGTCAAACTGAAGCAAAATAACAAGAAATTAACACGACATATAAAAGTTATCATACCTTAAACTAGGACTGCACAACTCAAAAGAGGCAAGTGCCAAATTGATCGCAGAATTTTAGTGTTTCAATATATTTAAAAGCTAAAATCGACCATATGTTTTACAGGCCTGCCTCAAGCTTTGGGTAATGATAGCAGAGTAAACAGAAAATCAATAAATTTGAAACACAAGCGTAATTAATATTCGTCGTTTGCTTGTAATCATGTAGACCTTGATAGATTTTGATAAGGATTACTGGAGAAAGTAGATAATAATTGTAAGATATATGTACCCTATTTTGATTCTGATGTTGAAGTAAGTTTTTAACAAATAAATGAAGAAGAAACCTTACTTATGGATTGGAAGCGAAACCCTTTTGTTGCGGAGAAATCTTTGCAAAATTCTTCATGTTTATATTTACAACAAATAAATATTAAATTTATTACAAACCTCATTTTTTTGCTCCACTAATGACTTGTTCATATTCACAACATTGGCCACCTCAGCAAGATTGTCATTGATGACATAGTTGTGGAGTGACAATGGCTCCAAAATATGCAGTTCAACTACTTTTGCATCTTCCATCTTGGCTATACTGATCCAGTCTGACTAACAAGTCTGTAAGCTTAAAAAAATGCATACACCATCTTTCTAGTCTTAGAATTAATTACTGAAAACAAGATCTGAGTTTAGTCAAATATTTAAAAACAGAACCTCTGTACCAGTATGATACGTTGCATAAAATTTAAACTTTCTGTGAACCGCGCCTATGTCTATGCCTATGTATTTCTCGGCTGGTACCTTATGTATTATGACGCAATCAGATCTACACTACTATCTGCAAAGCAAACGTTGATCGATAAGCGAGGTGTTAATCAATCAGGGTTCAGATTACTGGACTTCGAACGATCGGATATCCCTAGTTGCTAGTTTCTTGACGCACAAAGAACGAGTGTGGCAAAGTACAAAATATGGTCACGCACGAATCCTAGACAAAAACCGCATTAAATTAAACGAGCAACTGAGCGTACAAGTGAGGATTTACGCGCATGAAATGCTATCACTCGCAGCTAGTTTCACGATGAAACAATATTGTATTAGCATGTCTGGCTACTATGACAGCTTCGTCGTAAATCAATCCCACGACGTGACAAAAGCAGACCATTCGAGAGGAATAAAAGCATAAAATCTTTTACTAGGAAGGGTAAAACCATCTTTTGTTTTATTAAACCAAATCAAGTCCTAAAAAAATTGCAGATTAAATTTGCGCTCCCACAGAGGCATACAATCGTTTGACCTTTTAACCTCGTAAACCAGCTAATACCTGAGGGTGCGAAATTAACGATCGCCTGCTACTAAAATACTGCTCTAACTAGATTGATGAGAAAATGGGATCTATACTACAGTCGTCTCTTTCCAGTAATAGCTCGCTTTAGGGCGGATTATACATCCAAGAAATCTATCTTCCAAAAATCGCAGATCAAAACCGCTGTAAATCCCGCACGAATTAAAAAAAATATGCTTCAAGACGCATGCGCACATAGTAACAAAAATAACTGCAGTATTACCGCACGTTTGTGTTTCAAAGATACATCGTGACTCACGGAAGCCAACTCCCGGATATATTCGCTTTCAACATCAATGCATATTAGCGTCTTGCAGGACGACCGGCTATTCAAGTTGTTTTTAACAAGAAAGTTGGTCAAGAGGGCACTATATTAAAGGGCAATTGAATTCCAAGTAGAAACCAAGCTACAGTAGTTCAAGTCCCTACATCATAAAATTATTAAAATGTCAACACATATCAAAGTACTGCATTTAATATACTTGAGTATAATGTTCATGATATAATAAATCTGATTAATAACCAATACAAAANACGAACTGCAAAAAACAACCGCATAAAAGTGATGGAAATATGGCATACAATGAGAATACTGAATAAAAGTCCATACATAAAAACATTAGACCTACATTGTATTTAAATGGAAGTAAAGTAAAATGACAAAGAATGCAATTCTTACACCTGATTTCCCTTGTTATTATTTTACTGTGGCAATAGTTGAATATTAGAAAAAAAGAGTTAATTCCTGATAATTTCAATATGATTGATATATTAACTCAATATGTATCTTGTGGAGGCGGAACAGAAATAAGTAGCTATGGACTTTTCTCCATAGATTAGCGAACAGTGCGAGAAACAATTTAAAAATATATTGTATAACCACCGAGATCCACCACTGGCAAGGCAAAAAAATATAGAGTATAATTGCAGGTTATGACCGCCAGCAAGGCAGTTTGATATGACTATAAAAATAGGAGAAATGGGATTAGCATATTCTTGTGACTATTTGACTGGTCAATTCAGGTTCAGAAATTTTTTCTGCTCAACTGTTTTTAATGAAACTTGGTCATGATGCCAGATATTCAAACCTGTACATTTTCTCTTGTAGGAATTCCATTTGAAATTAGTTTATGATTATGTTTTTTGTCCCAACCTGCATATATACAACAGTAATGAGGATGGCCAGTCCACTTTCATTTACGTATTCATAAACATTTTGGCATAAATTGCAATGAAAACAAAGAAGTCGACAATTTTAGAACTATATTACACTGAATTTCCAGTTGGAAGATTTGAAAGCAGCTGCAAAGCTTAGACAAGGTTTATTTGACGAACTAGTCAGGGTAGATGATGAAATCTTCCAATCAAACACTGCCTCTTTATCCATGACTGTAATGGATACTCTTAATGTAGTTGAACCCTTCTTGCCCTTTGTAACAACACCCACACTCCCATTTTGAACAGGTATTTCGCAGGCATTGAACCGGACTGACGTATTTCTAAAAAAATATATTTGTTATCCGACATGTTCAGCTCTATGGAAAGTTGGTCTAGCATTGGTAGTAACACTTCCCGATCGACATATGCTATGCTATACCAATACTTGTGTACAATACCTGCAAAAATTGGCAAATCGAGTTTTCGATTCTGTTTCGTTGATAAATATCCGACCTTACATAATAAAGAGAATATATTTTAAATATACTTGAATGCCAAATCCAAAGCATAGGATATATAAAATATACAAACAGTACATTATCTTACCATCAGATGCCACACATATAGACCCATTCCTAACGATAGATGTACTTGTGGGATCTATTCTTGCTACGAGAGCAAATCCATCTCCAGCATTGAGCGATGGTCCATCTAACTCGATCCTTCATAATAAATATTATTAAATCATCAATAAAGTATTTTCAAAATTCATCATAACATATTAAACATTGTCTTTACTAACTTGAATGTAATCGGATATCCAACAATGTATCCTCCTTCCTTTGAGTACAGAATCTGTGACGTACTTGACACCTTACTGGCAATCCTGCCTTTATCAATTATTATGTAACCTTCCTTTTCAGTTACATTAGCCCATTCTGTGATGTTATAGGAGGTGTTATAGAAAAAATTACTACAAGTTTATTTTTATCAATGGTAGAAAAGATGTTATTATATTATTGTGTAAAAAAAATTCTGGAACCATGTTCAGGTGGTAAAAATAGACAGTCAAAATAAATGTCACCATATCCCGGTAGAATGGTGATTCCATCTTGATAAACGCTCCAAGGACTCCAGTGTTCTTTTGTTTTAGTTCCATCACCCTCTATGAAACACCGGCTTACTCTGTATTGTTCAAAGATCACATTAAAGTTGTGAAATATTTGAAAGATATTCCTTGATAATCCCCAAATTTGATAGAATACCTGAATGTGTATACAGTGTTTGGCAATAATTTTTTAACAGTGTGCTTCATATTTTTCCCAATGTAGCAGTCCCTAAAAAAGTGATGCGTGTCTGGTCTTCCATACGAGTCTGATGTCAGAGTTACCTGAGTGAAGATTATAGATAATAGAACATGCAATATATATATATATGTAATAATAATTATATCAGAAGAGAACATTGCTCTAAGTGGGACCTCAGACCATGAGCTCTTGTGCTACCCACAGAGACTTCACAATGAAACCTGTGGATTACAAATACAGGCAGCGTTCCCAATTGAAATGCAAGCAATTGCATGATTCTTTCCTTGAAATGCTATAGATATTGTGTTAACTAGATGAATATTTCAGTCCAACACTAGCGCAAGGTTCACCACTGTCAATTGGAGTCATTCAAAGTAACAGTAAAATATTGGTAATAAATAAATGAAAGCCTACTTTTCCAGTACAATACTGAAGCTTGAACAAAACTCCATTTCCATTTTCAATCCATTCTGAACTGACATCTCCATCGTTCTGTGAATTATTTTTATATAACAATATATAAAGAGGTGTTCTTGTAAGTTATTAAGCATTTAATATAACATCAGTTTAAACTTTACCTCGTCCCACGACACTATCATCCCTCCAGGTCTAGGGGTCAGTTCACTAATTTGTACTGGACCTTGTTTACAGATTTCACCAACTGATTTTATTATAGTACAGACCTCTGTTATAAAAAAAATTATATATCTATTAATTTTAATGTGCTCAAAATCACATGCAATCTCACAGCAAATATTGGATAAAATTATCTTTTAAAACGTCCTTTTTTTAAACTTAGCTTTTACCTTGTTTAAACTCTTTGTTTTCGAATCGGATAGACACACAGGCAACCTCAGTGATCGATGGGACTTCAGGTACACTGAGGTTTAATACAGACAATAAAGAAGTGAACACCCATAGAGAGAATAGAGTAAGGCAGATTCATTCAAAAGTCAACAAAAATCACCTCTCTAATGACAGACTGTTTGCCATATTAATGAATTTATTCAACTTCTTAACATCACTTTGATTTTTGATATCCTCTTTGTGAAGAAGGTTTTCACCTAGCAGATATTAATTTACATTTTAGAACTGAAAATACGAATAAGATCAAAGAAATTAATAGCTGAAACAAGTAGTTTCTACCGTTCTCAATAACTGATGTAGTTTCTCGTAATCCTTCTGTTATAATTTGCTTGCATTCTTCCAACGGTTCCAGCGCTTCCTTTTCAACACTATTTGCTCTTCAAAAAAAAATCATGGAATTATCATAAAGTAGAAAATTTTTGGAATTTCCTCGATGTAAAAATACAATGGGATAAGTCGTGTTTAGTTACATGACAAACAATAAATTTCTATCATACTGATCCAGAAGTTCTTTGGTCCTTATTTTAATCTCTTCAATGATCTTCGATTGCAACTCGGAAAAGTAGAACTTGATGTCTTTCTTAGTTCTTGCACTTGTAACAGAAACCTTGAAATGAACATCGAAATGAATCAAAACTTGTACCACCAGAGGTAACCAGTAATGAAAACGATACCAGTTTAGCAGTACAGTCCATACGAAAACGGGGTTACCTTAGGTTAAGATTAATGAGGTTAGGGTAAGTGAACACTGAACCTATAGTCACCCAAATCTAACTGGCTATTTAGAGGGACCCACACTACTAAAATCATAAACACAGCAGATAATGATCACCTGGGCAATGCATGAGTTTAACTGTCCAAGTCTTCCTTCTAGTTCACATTTATGCTGTCTGGCACTATCGACCGTTTCGATCGCATTTCCCAAGCTCTCATTCATAGTTAATGTATCGAAAGTACGGCTGTGTACACTGTTACTCCGACATTAAGTGAATTCTTTCATGAATGAATAGTTCGTATGGTAATAGAGGAGTGTCAAGCAATCTAACTTAGCATTACTCACAACCGATTACAGCGCTTTCACAATTTCCGTTACAGCGATTACAATGGTTCAATCTTTCACCTTTAAACCTGCTCCTAGCTTTGTCCATTTTTGTTTAATAAACATCTTTTTACTGCTGCCCAATGTGGCGTCCCAACTAAGTATTTTCCTTCTCAAAAGTAATTTGCTTATACGAACATGATTTTATTAGCATTACAAAACAAACAGAGAAATAGTAGAGAATATAGATGATATGGGGCCATCACATAATCATCCATGCAGGAACTGAAACAGCGAACGTCTGCCTTTTGCTTCTTTTGCTAAAAATAATCTATTTTCTATTCTCCAACTGCTTCTACTCCGTTTGTTTCCAGCTTCAATTTCTTACTAGCTGGAGCAGTGTCTTCTCCCTCTATAGTATCCTCGGTACCTGTCTTTACATGTTTCATTTCGGCCTGCAATACAGGAATAATCTTGTTAAAAACACTTCTCTTTGGTAACTTTCTAAGATTCACAATGGAACCTCTTCAGTGGACACACTTACAGGTAGAACTTTCTCTTGTGCCGAAGCTCCTTGGTTCTCATCCTCTTTGGATTCCTCTTTCAACTCAACCTCTTGTGCAGAAGCTCCTTGGTTCTCATCCTCTTTGGATACCTCTTCCACCTTTACCTGTAAGATTTAAATGTATGTCAGGTCTTCTTCAATTCAGCAATCAAGGAAATTTAGAACTCACCTCCTCTTTGACAACATCAGGTGGAGGCTGTATATCAAACTGTATGGGAACTTCTTCGTCCTGCTTGGTATCTTCTTCTTTCACTTCCTCTTTTTGATCAGTTGGTTGCACAATAGTTTTGGCCTCCAACTGCAAAAACGAAAAGTTTATATAATACTGCAACAGATATGTATATTTGTAATGAAGCATCTTCATATCCACTCACCTCCTGCTGACTAAATTGTCGAACTGTTTGCAAGTACAAGTCATACACAAACTGATGCATATGCGCCATATCCCGAACAGCAAATCTTTTGGCTTTATCGTCACGGAATACTTTGGGGGGGAACTTCTCGCTCGGCAGTAAATGGAGACTGGACGGACGTGCCATTAGTTGTTGAAATGCAGGAGATAACTCATAGCAATTGCTGAACAATGAGATCCGAGCAAATATGTACAGACCCAAACGGGCACGAGACATGGCCACTATAAGACGCCTCACATCCCGAATATGCCCGACCGTTTTCGTACGTACAAGTGATAGAAGTATGTAGTTGTTCTGCTGACCCTGGAATCTGTCAACAGTTGTAACTTTGTCGGGCCAGCCGATAAGAGGATTATCTCCACAGCGCTGCTTGATGATGTCTCGAATGAGGTGCTTCTGGCCATTGTACGTTGTCAAAATTGTTATTTCAGAACGGGGATAACCGAGCAATCGCATGTACATAAAAACTGATACGCAATACTCTGCCTCTGCAAGATTTTGGTAAAAGTAAGGGTTTGGTTCGGATTCTCCAACTCCATTATAGTTTTGTACATCAATCAGTTGAAAATCATATTCGAAGCCCGGATTCAAAGTCTGATATTCTTGCTGTGACAGTACATGGGGAAGATCATCCAAGACCTTGTACTTCCAGCTGTACAAATTCCTGATTGCAGGTCTCGCTCTACCTTGAGCATCCAAGTCCACGGTCGGGACACCAAGTCTTACTAGTCTGGCAAACAAAGATTGCTCCATGTTACATAACTTTTGAAAAGCTAGATTCTTTACAACCGGAGGAAGTTGGTGATGATCTCCGATCATGATCCAACGCTTGAGCCGGTTGTATCCGTCGGTGGGATTCTGCAGGAGCAGAGGTATGAAGGTTTCAATCTCTAGGATCTGTGCGGATTCTTCCATCAAAATGTTGTCGTATTTGAATCCAAGCTCAGTCAGATCTTGACGTTTAAGAGCAGCATGTGTACAAGTCATCGCTATGATTTTAGCGCTCTTTACAAGCAGATAGTGAGAACGATCGAGGCCAGATCGAAGTAATTCAAATGCTCTGAACTCTTGCAGCTGGGTGAATATGTTTTCTATGTGTCGGAAACATCCTCGGGCGATGTCCCATTCATGTTCGTATGATTCTCCTTTGAAGAGAGGCTGAGGAGCATCTTTGAAAAAAGCATGAAATGGGAACTTCTCAGTAATTATTTGAAGAGTTTTTTCCTTCTGTACTTCTCTTTCATATTTTTCCCATCTAGATATAACTTGGTAAAGATAGAAATGGGAAGCAGTCTCACAAGTGTATGATACATCGCCGGGAACACCCAAGCTTTCCTGTAGTCTTCCAACATCAGTAAGAAGAGACAGTCTGCGAGCCAAGACATAGTTGACGCGACCGTATCTTGAAAAGTCCTTTTCTGTATCGAGCTCTTCTTCACCATGTCCCAGACGAAGTAAATGCCTTTCATCGATATCTAAATGCATTATCTTCCCAAACAGCTGATTTAGTGCCTGGTTTGAATGGGTGACAATCAAAGTTCTTTGTTCAGGGAAGTTGTGATACAGGTTAGATATAATCTGTACAGCAACATCAGTTTTGCCTGTTCCAGGAGGTCCTACAACCATAGTGAGACCAGGCTGCATTCCAGATCTTACCGCCTCAATTTGAGTCGGTGTGAACTTTATCATATTACGACGGGGAGCACTAAAAGCATAAGGTCCTCTGTTCTCGATTTTATGAGCTGACACGACCATAGACGAATCGTCCGTGAAATTTAGTGTGAACGGAGGCACGACCGTTTCAGAATCTTCATTCTCCACAGAAACCTTCAGCTGAGGAAAACTTGCCTTGAGATGTTCAAGAGACAGAAAAGTGTCATCCCAATCCAAATTGTTAATTGTGCGACCCAACTTAGTGTAGTTTGCAGCACTAGGGTCACCATAACCCAGTAAAACATCATGAAGCCAGGTTGGGACAACGCATTTTACATTCATGAGTCCGCGAATAGTAGCAAGCACAGCTTTGAAATTATTCTCTTTTGGTTTGCGCCTGACTATTACATTGAATGATTCGTAGGGATCTGGAGCTTTTTTTTGCAGCACAGCTTCCATATCTTCCTGGTACTGGTTTGTATCAAGCCATACTCTGTACGTGCGGGTGTTACCCGTCAGGGTTGGTTTTGGATCTGGTCCCTCTTCAATCACATGACCTTCTTCATCGAGCATTCCTTCTATCTCACAACCCCGAACAGTGACACTATACTTTGATAGAAAAGGAATTTTTCTATCACGTCTTTCTGCATCTGTGATATCATGTGCCCTCACTGATAAGAGGAAGCAAACGTCATGCTTCCGTAAGCTTGTCCATTCCATCCTGCTCTGCTTCGGCAGAGCAACCACAATAACAACATCAGAACGAACTCGGGAAGGGCACATCTCTGCGATATTGGGTTTGGCCACTTCAACGACTGTAAAGGACTGAACAGGTATAGCCATCCTGGCCCAACCTCCGAATGTACAGTTCCCTCCATCACTGGGAAAAGGCTGAAGACGAGTTACAACGTCTTCAATATCTTGCCTGATTTCATAAGCAGACTCAAGACGGAACAGATTAAAATTACGCAGCAGGTAGTCGTGCAGTGTTAAAAACTGTAGGTTCAGTTTGGGTAATGCCAGACTTCTATCCTGAAAAAAACCTTCCGTCTTTGTAAGATTCTCGTCCCATAGCACGTTTTCCGTCGGATAAAGAGGTAAGTTATTGATGGCATCTAGCTGGGATGTTCTTCGCTCATATTTCTTAATCAAGGTTTCCAAGATCAGTTCCCTACTATCCTCATCGTTAGCACGAACGCAAACAAGCTTAGCAAGGTCTTTCATATCGTTGTCCGATAAAGCGCCAAAGTGACGTTTCAAGGAATCACGGCGGTCGTTGTGACGAACTGTGCCGAGGGAGAAATTGCGGAGGGCAGGAAACTTTGAAAATGCACACCTTTGAAGAACGGCTATCCTTTCATAATGGGCAGCAAGCATTTCCTGAAATAAAGATATTACATAAGTGATATAAGGGACTAAAAATATAACTGAACTAATTTAATAACATACCTGCTGAGTCAGGGCTTCTCCAGTTAGATCATTGACTTCAAACAACAGGTAAGAATTCAGAGATTCCACCAGTTGATGGAAAACATCATCTTGCTCGTAGAGACAAGACATGCGACATCTTACGACAAAATTATTGTCGTCCAAAATTGTATTAAACCAACGGCGTGTAGGTAGACAGGAATCCAGATCAATCATGAGTTGTAGAAAGCGCTGGCAGTGATCTATGACTGGTTCAGCTAATTCTTTGGTAGAAAGAATACTAAGAAAATCATTTATCAGATTCTTTAGGAAGAACCTGTCAAAAGTATTCTTCTTTTTTGTTTCTTCGTCAGCCTTGGCATCTTTCTTCTGAATGGCTTTCCATACCTTTCGTAGTTTTGAGCTTTTTTTCAGTTCTTCCTGTAATCTGTCAGGCATCAGGCATTGCCATGTGGCAAGAGTGAGGGTACGCTGTATCTGTAAGCGTACTACATCTACCTCTAAGCTGCTGTAGCAATGGTCGAGAAATCCCAAAATAACGGTGCGGTCTTTCAGAGGACAATCTTTGCTCAGTATAAGATTCATCATCCTTGTGAAGAGATCTCCGAAATGCTCAGGTTTTTTCTTGAAAACATCCCATGCCGAAACGCTTTCTCTCCGTTTTTCATTCACCATGCATATCAATGACATCACGTAGGCGTGAGTCGCTACTTCAGGACTATAGTTTGGCCACAAATAGTTTTCAAGATACTGGCTGAATTCTAACATCATGATTCTCCGTGTGTCGAACTTAGTTCCACGTAGTTCGTCTCTGAATACGTCTTCTACGATGTTACTGTTAAACTTAACCCCACTTCTTATGGCTTGCATTGACCAGTGCTTTGCTGCTAGTTTCGTTAACCGATCCGTGAGCATTTGCTCGGTAGTCGGAGCACCTACCGTGCGAGTAGCCATTATGAAATATTGGAATTGGTATTTTCTAAATAAGGAAGGTCTAATGTAATATCATTTACGAATTGCAAATCACAGTGTAAACTAATCATCCTTGTCACACTCGACCTGCCTATTTGCCATTAACCTGCCTTCACATCCAAATCGAACTTTTTAATATTAAAAACGTGCACTACATTTAAATCTGAAATTCTTGCTTTGACCAAAACTCGCTCATAAAAAGGTTAAAGGTTTACCGCCTCCAGTAGATGGAGTCTTGAGCCGATTATTTCAAAATGCCACCTACCGGTCTATACTATACCCAACGTTCTACAGTTTTTTCTTGCTACTGCCAATATAATTTATTCTTTAAAAGTAATCCAGCAGGTATATATTTACACATGTTTTCATCCTTCAAATAGATTGATGATTATGTTTATTAATACAGTTTAAATATCGATTTTCCGGCATCGGTGAATCCAGCCTCGCGCTATTGGGAGGTGTCAATAAAGTGTCAGAGTATGATAGAGATTTCTATATATAAACCTTTGGTAATCGGACATGGATGCCGGATGATCGATGTTCAACCTGTAATCTGTATTGTGCGTGAATTCATTTCAAAGTTTTATTGTAGGGTTTACAATTCTACTCCCTATACTATCTCCTGAATCGTTTTTCAGGAAACAACTTGCATTCTTCCGGACAAACAGCGAGGAAATGAGGTCGGCTGCAAAATCCAGTTGGCAACAGGCGACTGAATATGGTGACGATTCTGCAGTAATCATTCTTATTGCGTGTACCTGTCGTAATGAAATAAATAGTGTTTCAAAAAATTAACACCGAACTAACGAAGAAGATAAACTTAAGAAATGTTCCCATTCACTGCGTGACTCAATAACTTGAGTATTTACTAGTAGTAGCAGTATGGTAAATTGTTATTCGGCCCGGGTTTACCTTGACAAGTTTGGCCGTTCCATTGAGAGCCGCTTGGACATTCGCAGCTATAGCTCGAACGTAAATCAATGCACTGATTATCACCGCAGTTATGTGTGTTAAGCAGGCACTCGTTTATACCTGTGAAATAGAGCGAAATTGGTTTCTTCTAGGGAAGCACTATATCGTAAGTAACGTCACGTTTGAAGATCATCTTACCTGTTCCGCAAATGTAAGGTCTAATTTCATCACAACTTTCGCGGACGACTTTTTCTTTACTCGCTACGTAGCATATCTCAGTCTGTATCAAGTTTGCTGCATCGTTTAGAACGTATTCGTACGACGAATCAACTATTTCGTCGTAATCATCCTGTACTATATCAACTGATTGAAATTTGTCGGTCATCACCAAATTGTCAGGGAAGTTGTTGTTACGGGGACCATGGGCGTCCGTGATGTACGATTCGGAGTCTTGGTAAGAATCTTCCCTCTTTTTCTGCTGCATCACTTTCCGACTTATGTAGGAGTCGGGGATGGATCGGAATGGTGCGGCGTTCACACCTTCTTCGTATGTTTGAAACTGCTCGTCGTTTTCTAAAATGTTAACTAAGAATTTAAAACTTTCCACAAAATCTGGTAATGAAATCGATTTTCAGAAACTACAGCTGCATTCTGCAGCATCACGACCATCGAAAGATGACGGAGATTGTAGAATCATTTTCAAATGTGCTGTACTTTTCTACAAATTTATCTTGGTAGCACATATAAATATACTTCACCATCATGGCCATAGTCATATTCTTCTGCTTCTTGTATATGAAATGTAGTTTGGTGATTATCATCTTCTAGGGCTCGATATTCCCCTCCACTGACCCATGGCGGGGGAGACCCTTTCGGAGTGAGCACCTTTGTCTAAGATGATAAAATGCGGTCAAGTAGTGAAAATTTAACCTCGAAATGAATCTGCACACAGAAACGTTTTAAATACCACCAATTCCATAATATCACTTTCAACGACATTCGCCAAATTTCCACCATTGAGTTTGCATTGTGCTTCGGCATCTAGATAGTTCCTCGGTTCTCCAGAAAATTCATAACATCTGATAAATAAATAAATAAATCTGTAAGTTATCCGACCAGCAACTTTTGCAACGAAGTAGCGAACCTTCCTTGGTGCTGCCTCCAGCAGGTGGGGCATCCTGGATATATGGGAAGCGTCAATATTTCTTCGATTTTGAGTGCCCTTTGCCAGATTTGTAAGTCGTCCATTGCCATTCTAATTCCTGGTCCAATATCACCGCTTGTTCCTTTGAAATTATATTATCAGTATAGGTTTTATGTAGCTTAATTTTACTAAGGTGTCAATGTAAGACTATTGATGTAACCCATTACCGAGACTCCCGATGTAAAGTTTAGTAGGCTGAGAAGCCGCTGGAGGCGATCGTCTGCCTGCTCGTCTTCTGTTAGTATCCACTTTTCCGCTAACGATTTTTTTATTAATAAACACAACGAGGCGTTCCGATCGACGTAAAGACATATTCCACCTGATGAATTAAATGACAATATATCATATACTACAAATTAAATATATATTAAATATACTACAACTTTTTCATTACTGACCTCACTGTTACGTGACTCCACATGTCGTCGGGTAGCAAAGCACGACGTATTTTAATCTGATGCTTCAATACAGTTGTAGACAGTCTGCCACGGTAAAAGACTGTTCTCGTAGTTCGCAGTGAAAATAGTAACATGTCTTTTGCTCTCGACTTCTTGTAGATTCTAAACCAAATGTATAAGGGGTTTATAATGTAAAAAAAGACTATCTCACTGAGTGTGCATAGCATTTACTTTCTCCTGATTGTGAATGCGCCCAGCTTAGCATTTATTCCGCGATTGACTGCCAAAATAACGTCTCGGTTTCGGTTGCTTGTGTACGACATCTTCGAGTCTCTTTGAACATCGAAAAACGGTTTTATCCAGAAGGCGAAAGTAAATCCGTCTGGACAGGATACTAAATACACAGAATAGTTTATATCTTTCAAGAAGAAACTTTCCTATTGTAGCATGAGGCTCATAGCGTGACTTTTTGACGAAGTGAATTACAGTGATGAAAATAGTAGCGAAAATTTGGCTCATCTTCAAGTTTCGAGACGCGGTCTTGCCGGCATACTGCTGTGCACAGTGGCGATTAATTGCGCGAGTTGAATTAGGCCCAGATTCCCACGCAATTGCGGTTAGTAATCGGAACAGCTCAGTCGAAGTGAGACAACGAACAATCAGTTCAATCAATCGTTCCCTATTAGAGTTCCGGCATTTAATATGGAATAGCCCTACTCAAAATTTCGGAATGTCCTAAGAAATATTTTCGACGAAGCGATCCCTAACGAAAAATTAGTCACGGGAAAAGGTAATGGAACCTTAACCTCTGACCTTAAAATAAACCCTTATTTGTTCTATCAACAAATCTGCTGAACCAGAATACGGTTATTACAGTAGAAAAATACCTGATACAAAAATGTCAAGGAAAGCATTATCTAGTTAAATAGCATGCAGAGATGATAATAATAGTGAGGAAGGATTTAATGCAACATACAACATACAACGTGGTGGCGGAATAAAACAAAATGGATACAGCGTCGTAGAGATCATGCCACGAAAAAGTCAAACGATCTTCCCTTCAATCCCATATATATATACAGTACCAGAACTGCTTTCATGGTTGCGATGAGAGTCCTCTAAAGTCTAAACCAACCCAATGAATAAAGTCTATTTTGTCATACAGCAAAAAAATGATTTCGATGGGGTTTGGGAGTACTCTGTATTACTTCCAAATATCGTAAACATAATTATGCTTGGAAATCGAACACTTAAGTGATCATCCTCCACCGAAAGATATTCGCGCACGTTTTTACGTCTCAAAAAAAAGCGCTATACATACTTGAAAAACATTATTTCATAGATCAGAAGTATTATGTTACGTCTATGTCAGATTCCTTGACAAGATAGAAAAGTAATTTACTGTTATTATAGCGACTTAAGGTTCCATAATCCGTGAAAATTACCTAAAATGCGTGAAAACGAAAAACGGTTCTAAGGATAGCGTTTCTAGGCATAGCTGTTTCATAGTTCCGCTGAAGTGCAATAAAAATAGAAAGCATGAAACGAAGCCTTTGTCTGTAGATTGTTTGTGCGTATTCACATCTAGAGCAGAGTGTTAGGCCTACCTTGCGTTACGCAGGTACTTTCAGAATGCTGTTTATTGTAAACCAGCATGAAGGTGACAAATGACAACGAATTTTACGGTCGGTTTGAGCAAATATTCTTTTCAAAAATGCGTCATGTATTCAAACTATTTAATTACATATGTGGTGTGAAAGCGCCCTGTAAAATTTGTAATTGTAATTTTGTAAATTGTATCTGAATCATAATCAATTTGAAATCGGGACAGAAGAAACTGATGAAATTTAGGGCTTTACTTTGTGTGAAATGTTACTTGTTGATTGTTCATTTTCATTCATTTCTTTACGATGATACCTCATGGTAGGGTTCAATGAGTCTCCGTAATGTGTCTAGATGAACTGGCATCTTCCCACAAGGATGTAATTATCTATGAAGTAGGCTTAAAGTGTGTTTACATGGAATATAAGAAAGGCTTTCAAACTCCTCACCTGGAACGATAAGGTTGTACTGTACATAGCATTTATAATTCCCAAAGAAGTACGCCAGACAACAAAAGAAAGAAAAAAGCTTTCTATTGTCAATGTTGTCAATAAAAATAGTACTGGATGATACCAGCACTTACGGATCGTCGCTAAAACAAACAAATCCAAGAAATAAGTCAGGTTTCGAAGAGAATTTTGTTACAAGAATTGACCCTATAGAATGGATCAATCGCAACTGTAATTAGTTCTAGCTAAGATTCGGTAGAATATGTACATTGTATAACATTACCAAGCAGGGTCGACATGCCTTTGCCACCCTGGTCGGTGCTTAAGCCTTCTAGGCGACCTTTCATTTTCCCATGCCCTTCAGTGCCTTCAGAGGTCCAAATAATGAACCCAATGTTTAATTATAAATTACACTTACCCACACCAGCCAAGCACTCGTTCCCCGGAAGTTCCAAATACAATGGTCTTTTCTCCGATCCGTCCAAGTACAAAGCGTGTCCCGATACGCCTGCGATTCTTTTCACTATGCGCGGCAACGGGGAAGGGCCTATCACGGCTTCAGTCGTATTGTACAACCGAGGAGTCTGCGGCTTCCAATCTCCAGGCGTGGACCAACCTTCTGGATAGGGTATGAGATTTTTGGATCTTCCACAGGCGAGATGTTCATTATTCACGTCGTCAAATGGGAACTGATAAGTTGCTCCACAGGTTTGGTCAGATAATCTATGGAAAAAAAGAGATATTAAAAACAGTACAATCCATCATACTAATGAGCATTTTTTTAATGTATGGCTAACAAGTCAAAAATGGTGAGAATATGTGCAATACATAATATGGTTTACTTACCCCGGACAAGACTTGTCTGATTCGAATGAAAGAACTTTTGGGCAATATAATGCCAAAAACAGTAACAATATGGCAAGTAGAGTGTCTTGATACATTTCCAAGGTAATCAGTCCTGCAAGTTGTCAATAAACCTAACATACAAGAATCAATTCGAAGAATAATTTAACGACATATCAAAAGAAATATTTGTCTAATATAATACAACACTTTTTCTAACTTCTGTCTTTCAAATTTCGATACATTCTCGAATAGCTAATTTTCCTAAACTCAACGTCCCCCGGAAGCAATGAATCCACTAACTACATACAAAAATTACCGCATCGCGAAGCACACGTATATATATATATAGTCGCAGAGACGGGAGGGTCTCTTCGAACGCAAAATTATTCCGAACTTCACTCTACCATGAAGGCATAAATCGAATTCACACATGAGTTATAGAACATTAAAATATCCAATATAAATGCTCAAGCATCAAGGTCATGGAATATATATACTGTAATTTTTCTAACCGCTGTCGAATCCAATTTCAATCGTCGTCAATGTAGGCGTCTGCTCAGCTAAGATTGACAGGTCGAGTGCTTGCCCTAGGTAGGTGTTCTGCACAACTATACTATACCAATTGGAATTAGAGATATAAAATAAGATATTACAGTTGGTCATATACGGGCATACAGGGAATTATTTCCGATTAGCTGAGTGCCACCTCGCACGTTTCAGGAGAAGCGAATGCTGGGAATTTGCCTACCTACCTTCTTTTTTATCTTTTCTATCAAAAGAACGGTTTTAGTATTTCTTAAATCTTTCTCGTCCTACTAGAAATTCAAAAAGAAATTTCTCATGGTCTCATTTCCCCACACGGTTGTGAATCGCTATCAATATTACGACGCTTTTCAATTTCTGGCGCCATATCGGCGACTCTCCATTTTCTTTCCTATGACGAAATCCTCCCGAGTTGAAAGTCATCTTAGCGATTTTAATGCCCGGGTAAACAAGAACGATGGGTATACCTGTCGATTAGCATTATGATATGCGTGTAATTAACTTGAAGCGGTCAAGAGGTAATTTTTTTAACAAACAAATATCATCTTTTGCACACATACCTTCAGAACACTGCTGGAATTCTTATGGATTGGAATTTTAATGAGGTAAATTAAGCGTATTAGCAGCTTTCTCACATAACAATATACAGGGTTGTTAACTGTAAACACCCAGTTTAAATGGTCGCTCGAACAACAACCTATTAGCGTTTTATGAACTGTATCGTAACCAATCACAGCGCAGATCTTGTTGGCTGTTGTTCATCTACCAGAAAGCAATTGTATATTGTCTTCTGAGGAGAAAAGGTATTAGAAAGCCCTTCGCCAGCATAATTACTATGAGAAATGAAGATTTTTACTTTATAAATACAGACCATGTCGATGTTTTATTCCTTTGAAATATTTGTATCATTTAAACCCTGAGAAAGTATAATTGCATCCGCCAGGGTGGCGTGGGTGGTACTAGTAGGTGTCCCAAGTCCCAAGATCCATTGAGAAATCGAGACTTCCGCAAGGGGCGAACTTTCGCGTTTATTTTATAGATACTGTATGTTTCAAGGAGTTTATGGTACCCTGATAATTTCAGTAATTTCATGAGCACGTTACATTTGATGTAATTCCTAGCAATTTAGGGATGCCCAATTGTCCTCACGGTGATGCTGATGTGCTACCAATTTCTGAAGTCTTTTTTGGCAATCCTGACTTCAATACATCCATCAGATATGTCCCTAAATCTTCATCCTGCAGAAGATAAACAGATTGTAGATTGTATGCAACAAAACTGGCAATGAGAGTAATCTACCTGATAAGACCACGAAACCAAGATACTTTTCTTTGCAGTTCTATCATCCTCTCGTAGATTCTTTCCTCTTGCGTCACCTGTGTCCATTTCATCCGAGTCTTTTTGAACTTTTAATAGAACCTGGACATCAAATTTGCATTTTTTACTTTTTAGTGTGGAATAATAATGATTTAAATAATGACCGACTGATTCAACGAGTATGTGACCATCTGACGTCGTATTCACTGAGTGGGTTCGCAGTATCTGCTTCAAGTGTTCATGCAGACAACGCATTGTTAGTTTCTCAGATCGAAATGCGTTCTGTAGTTCCACAGTCGATGTGAAACGAAGCTATAAACCAGAACAATATTTTTTTAAGTTGAAGTAATAAGTTATAGTCAAACAGATGAGGATCTTGAAGAATAACTATTATTAATTAATAATAAAAAAACCTTGTGTGATGGAAGACCAAGTTCTTCAAGGGCTTCATCTTGTTCCAGCAAGCGCAATCTAAAAAATGAAGACAGAAATATTTACCAATGATTTCATGTTACATTGGTGAATACCAGTAAGCATGACCTTTTATCTTGCATTAACAATGCACCATGTATTGTTTTTGTACGCTTTGGATCTGGGACTTGACCGTCAAGAAATTCTCTGCTATGTTTGAGCAATTTCAAAGACATATCTACAGACACGTTTGGTGTTGTGGATATGACTACTGTTTCTCCGTTTGCAGGCTTGAAGCATTCCAAACCGAGTTCCTTTAATAAGAAATGTATTTAGTAATTTTTAAGGTAAAAATTTGGCCGCAAACATTTTCTGAAACACTCATTTCGACTTTGAGAACAAATTGATTCCGACCTGTTTGATTTTATTCTTTAAAAAAGTCATTTTCTTCGCTTCTCCATGCACCAGCATAACATGTTCCGGGGAACACATTCTTATCAGTTGCATGATGCCTTTGGCATCTGCATGTGCACTGAATGACATATACTGAACCTGCATTTTTATTTCAACAACCTGAAACAAGAAGATTCCATAGAGATTCCAAGGCATAATATTCTTCAAGTAACCGAGAGCCAACAAACCTTTCCCGGCTGCAACTCAATTTTTCTCATCCCTGACAAAATTTTGTTTCCTACAGTCCCAGCCACACAGTACCCCGGCATTATGATCGTGTTCTTTTCGCTGGTGCACCACTTCTTGAAGATTTCTAGTGAAAGGCCACCATGGAGCATTCCCGGTGTGGCGAACACAACCATGGGACCGGGGTTTTCAATAAACGTTCTGTGAAAATAAGTATTACCTGTTAGTACCAGCATAATTGTATTGTGATACAATGTTCTATCTAATATTTAGTAATCAACGTGGCTAAAAATCATGTCGTGCAGACACATATGCAAAGCTAAGGTAAAGTAAAGTTGCTGCAATTTGTGAAGATATTAATATTAGGACCTGTTGAAAGCTCTGATATGTTTGAATTCGAATAAATTTCTGTCAACGAATGTGTTCTTGATTTTCTGATTCGTCCATGTGATGAAGAGTTTGTAATAATTCGTCGCTTTTTCCGTGAGACCGGTTGAAAAATATATCGGAACCTAAAAAATATATGAATATACAATGATGCCTCATACTTCAAACGACCCTAACTTCAAATGTAATGTAAATGTACAGAGAGTAAATAAAGTAATACCTTAAGATTCATTCTGTCCCAATACGACTCCAA
>QXVX01007209.1:0-32533 GCA_013436065.1 Halocynthia aurantium
TTCCAGACATTCTTCCTCCCATAGTAGTAAGACTTGATGATGATGAAATGACTTATGGTAAGTGTGCATGAATAGTTTATTCTTTTTTCTACACATGCTATTGTTATCCACAAAATAGCTTATTTTGACTGGATTATATTACATATCCTCTACCAACCTACCCAGGGATAGCAACACTTACACAGTAGAATTCTGATATCGTTTTTTTTAATCAGATGAAGACTTAACTGTTGAAATGATGCAAAAAGAAGTTGGGAGACTGCAAAATAAGATTCTTGAACTTTTGCCGAATGAAACAGCGACCCACGCCATCCTACTCACTCAACAAGGAGCAGTGCTTCGTAAACTGGGTCACATCAAGTGAAAGAAAATTCCACCATTTTTTCAGAGTTTTAGTGTTATGTTATCTTGACGTTTTTTCGACTTTTTCCTAAGATCCGCTGAAGACAGTTTGAATCAAGCGATTTCAATTGAACCACATCTTAGTGCAGCTTACTGGCATCGTCACTTGATCCATTTGCTGCAGAACAAATATCATGATGCACTGGATGATCTCAATGCACTGCTGAAGCTTAACAAGCAACATGTTCATGCTTACAGGTGAATCATTGAATCAACCATTGAAATTGATATCATTTCATCATCAGAGTTATTTATTCATATTTACTACTGAATTAATTTCAAATTCAAACAGTTTTTGCATTGTCTATTCATAATTCAATACCAAAAATTATTTCGGTATATTTTAGATCCCGAGCTGATATATTTGCTTTGTTGGGCGATTTCACCATGGCGATCGTCAACTACACTCAGGCGATTAAGTTCAATCCCACCGATGAGAATGCTTTTTTTCAAAGGGCTCAGCTCTATGAGAAGAAAGGTGAGGGTACTTGGATATCTTTAGTTAGACATCGAATTATGTTATAACTCTATTTTGATATCACATATGTGGTTTTTGTTGTTGCTTCAGGAGACATGCTCTTGGCACTTGAGGATTACGCATCTGTAGTTCGCATAAATCCTTCAAGAACAGACGCCTTACTGAAACGAGGTCGTTATAACTTTGCTAACAAGAACTGGCACACTACTATTGCAGATTTCACTCTTATGATACAAAGAGAACCCCACAATGCTTTAGCAAGGTCTGTTTTCTTTCTGCTTGTGATATGAATGGTTTAGTTGTACTTCCGCCATTTCCCCAATGACTTAAAAACATTTTTCACAGGATTCTTTTTATGTTTTTCCTCCAGGACTTACAGAGGAAGAGCATACGCTGCGGTGAAGCAGTACGAAAGTGCTCTTATGGATTTATCGGCTGCAATTCACTTGGATCCCATGAACTGGCGTGCTTTTTACCACCGCGGTTGTCTGCTACGAAGTATAGCTCCAGAAAAATCGCTCCAAGACTTCAGTTGTTCTCTTCTCATTGATGATTCGTATGATAATTCTATGGTGAGTGAATGCATATATCATATTTCTCATTGATGGATATAAAGAGAGTTGGAGCAGTAACTATTCTATAACTTTATATTCAAAAGTACATGGGAACTATGCCTTATGTCCTGCCTTTTCTTCCAGGCATTGTTACACAGAGGAATTCTCTACACAGAACTCAAACGTTACAAAGAAGCGGTTGTTGATTTTGAGGAAGCTTTGAGACTCGATCATGGTTTGGCCTGTGCCCATGTAAATATAGGATTAGTTCACCATCAAATTACACAGAATTATCGGGAAGCCATCAAACATTTTTCCAATGCTATCAAAGTTGACCCTACTTATTCCAGGTAAACATAATACTCATTTCGGTCGGATTGTTACATTATCCTCTTACAGTTATTCTATTTCAGTTTTATTTAATATGTGGAATATAGGTCTAGTACAATTTGAAAATCAATCATGGGAAAAAGTGTCTACGGCGTGATTGAAATTACTCCCCTATCCAGACATTATAGCCATTTATTAGAGAACCATATCATCAGCTTAAAACATGTTACCATTTCAAAGCTTTTAATTTTCCTAGAGCTTACATGTGCCGATCAGACGCATACGAACAGAATGGCGAGCATAAACAGGCACTGTATGATGTCACACGAGCTATCGTCCTCTGTCCTGGAAATCGACATTTATATCTGCGTAGAGGGCAGCTCCTTTTGCGTCTTGGTGAGCTGGAACTGGCTGCCTTCTGCGTTCGTCACATAGCGACTCTGGGAGAGGTGATGTCCTTAAACTTCTTGGAATCGCTTGCATCACATTTTACTGACTGTTTTATCTTTATACCATACCAGGGAATAGTTTCAACTTCAGCTACACAGCAAGCTGTCGTACAGTCTTTCTTGAAGAACCATGACAAGGCAGTGGAGAGTCTAACCACAGCGAGTCGTGTCAAGCCCCTACCGTCGACGTTTATTTTGCTTGGGAAGACGTTAATGAAAGCTAAAAAATTTGCTGTGAGCCATTCTATTTCAATTTGATCACTTATATTTCATCCTGAGGAACTCTATACATCTTACTTACCAGTCAAAACTCTGTAATCTCAAATCTAAATCTTAAAAATTTGAAACATGCTGAACTTAAATTTGTAAATGTCACCAAAGTGAAGGATAGATGAGGAACTATTTTAATGAATCAACTTTTCCACTCTCCATTGTTTTTAATTTTCATAGCTTATCTTCAATGAGCAAAAATTTGTATTCATTCCAGGAAGCTATCATAAGTTTCAACAATGCACTTGACAGCATTGGTACATACGCGGCTTCGACCATAACCGCGGCATCATCGGTGTATACTGACAGTAGTAAACTGAATCCCAGCCTCGACGAATCTTTCGAAGTATATTTTCTACTCGGAGAGTGCTACACGCAGTTGGAGAAGGACTTGCAGGCGCTACGGTCGTATAACCAGGCATTGAAGGTGAGAAATCTTTCTAACTAGTATTAATAGCTGAGTCAATTAGGCACAAGGCACAAGTTTAGTGTCTAATCGAACTGTTTCATTTACTTAGGATGAATCTAGTTTGAGTGAGTAAAATTTAAACCGAAATGACTTGAACCTTTGATAATGAATTTAAATCTTTCTAACATGTATTACTTTCACAGGCTAATCCAAACTTCGCCCTAGCCTACTTTAGACGTGGCTTGTGTCGACTGAAGTTGGATCATTCAAAAGGCGTTCAAGACCTTAACCGAGCGCTTGCTCTCGACAGTACATTGTTTGAGGCTTATCTAAGCAGAGCTGCATTTTATGGCATGAAGAAAAGATACAGCAAGGTTTGATTTATTGCATTTCTTATAGAATTATGTTTACTCGATTTTTTAAACAGTATGCTTATCAGTATGCTTACTTGGCTATTACTCTATAGGTATTTATTTTCATTTTCACCGTACCTTAAAAGTACATGGGTACGTGAAAAGTTCTCCAAAATGAACAACTCTGGACTTACTGTAAAGTTAGTTATAAAAAAAAACAAAAGATTTATTTGCTAGGATTTCGGTCTCTGATTCTACCTCGTCTTATTCTCAAGATCCATTTTTACTCAAGTATATACATCATATTCTTTTATATTTTATATAGATTTTAATTTTTTAATAGAAGCCATTGTGGATTAGGAAATTCTAATCATTCTTTTTTCTCTGTCAGGCTATACTTAACTGCAATGAAGCACTACGTCTACAACCTCGCAGCATTCGTGCATTTCTATACAGAGGTGCCTTGAAATTTCACATCGGTGCTTATCTCCTTGCAGTGCAAGATCTTACCAGTGCTTTGAAACTCGACCATGCATGCTCGTTAGCTTATTTCAATCGTGCGGTTTGTTACCAGCGAATGAAGGAATACAAGGATGCAATCAAGGTATTGCGCAATTACCAGTGTAATGAATAAAATTCTCAATAAAAGAAAAAAAATTCACAAAAAGAATGATTTTATTCTCCAGGACTACAGTATTGTCTTGATGTTGGAAGACTCCTCCGATAAACAGACCGACGTCGGTACGTCCACTTCGACTGCATCTCCTCTCCGTCTCCGAGTTTACGTCAACAGAGGACTTCTATATCTTCGTGACTTGAGTGATGCCCACAACGCAGCTCTCGATTTTGAAAGCGTCATTTCAATTCAGCCTCGCGATATACGAGTACTTCACACAATGGCATTGTGCTATCACCAGTGAGTTACAATGATAAGTTTGATATTTGTTCAGCAAGAATTGTGAGGATTTTCAGCTATGGGTGTATTATTACAACTAACTACTTAAAATCATCTACCATCACTGCAACAAATGCATTATTTTTTCCAGACTGAAGCTGCTGAATGCAGCAGTAAAATCTTACACTCTGTCTATACAAGTCGATCCGTTTTTCCTTGCTGGATACATCGGTCGTGGCGATGCTCACGCTGACTCTGGTGACGTCGTGGCATCTCGTCGCGATTACCAACGAGCACTTAAACTGGATCCCACTTGTGTTTCTGCGCGAGTTAATTTGGGTTACAGTCTACAGGTTAAAAGTTATTTTATTCTGCTTTTCTTCATGTCATTGCATTTGTGTAGATTGCTGAAATCTAAAGTATTATCATGCTGTTTTTATTCATAGTCAATCGGAAAGTTGTATCAAGCATGGTTGCAGTTTACTCGTGCCATTGAACTCGACAGTAGATGTCAGCAAGCATTGGAAGGTCGTGCTGTTACTTGTCTGCTTGCTGGAAATATAGAAGCCGCCTTCCAAGACGTCTCAAGAGCATTTCGTGCTGGGAAGCCCACTGCACGTCTTCATACAGCGAGAGGGGTTATTCATCAGTACATGGGTGATGTCTACAATGCAATGGCAGATTATCAGGTCAGTAAGACGTGCAGCTGTGGACTGGGTTGGTGGTAATCTTTCACCTATTAGGTCAGCCAATTAGTCCACGACATGCTACTATAGCTAGCATGTAGCTATAGCTCCCACTACTCAAAAATTGTAGTAAGACGTCAGGTTCGACATTTAAATATTTAGCAGGGAATACCCAATCGCCCGAAAGCTAGTCCTCCTCTTGAGACCTGTAATGGCATTTTTTATTGGTAGCTCTGTATTTACCCTCCTCCATAAAATATTGACATATTAAATTATATATATATATATAGTATATAGATTAGTCATGTATAAATTTTCTTTTAATATTTTTGTTGTTGAAGCGGGCGATCAAACTGGATGAAAACTATTCTACAGCATTTTTCAACGCTGCGGCGTTATACTTGCGCGATCGCCGTTTCCAGGACGCTCTTGCGTATCTGGATAAATGTCTGCAGTTGAACCATGAGGACGCTTCTGCCCTGTTAAATCGGGGCATATCCAGAATCCTACTTAATGATACGAAGGTGATATATTGTTTTGTATGATATGGATTCTTCTGCATATCATAACTTATTTTGAGCTAGCAGATTAAGTTCTTTTCACATTGGATTTTCATTTGTTTTAACCTATCAGAATGCACTCAAAGATTTTGATGATGCTGTCAAGCTTAATGATAAGAATGCTCATGCCTTTTACAATAGAGGAAATCTTCTTGGCATGTTAAAACGTTATGAAGAGGCGGAGAAAGACTACACAACAGGTAAGAAAGTTCTATGTTTTCAAATGACGTTAAAATTCAAATTCATCCATCTGCTTGGCAGTATTTATATATGTAGAGTAAAGATTTCACACATTTTCTGGTTTGTTGCTGAAAATTCATGTAGCAGAAGATAAGCTTCAATTATAGTAGTGTGTTAGTTGAAAATTCAAGACATGAAACAATGAACGTCACAAGGCGTTCCCAAACTATTTTTTTGAGGTAAAAGTAAGGTCCCCATGATACGTAGTCAATTAGCAATGTAGCATACAATACATTATTTCCTGTGCTTTTTCAGCGTTTACTATTGATCCGAGCGATTATGGCGCTCTCAAGAAGAGGGCGGACGTGCGTGGGAAAATGGACAGGAAAGAAGAGGCGATAGCAGACTACAGAAATGCGTTGGAAATATTTGAAAAGAAAACATATCTGGAGCATTTAGCCAAATAATGACAGAAAATAAAGTCAGTCTAGAAAGATTCACTAACTAATTCAACTGCTTACAGGTTTAAAGAGATCAACACTGTACAAAAGTTTTCCGGTTCTAAAGCTAATTTAAATTGTCGAGCAACCTATACGTATGTTCATTCGTTCACATGGTGCGCTCCGAGTCTGGTAAAAAGGAAACAGCTTTTGACAGTGAACAGAACTGGCTAGGTGCTGACGTTTCCGTACGAATTAGGAAAGCGTAAATGGAATGGAAATATGATTGCATAAACAAAGGATCTTGTACTTTCACATTCATTCAACCGCTGCTTCTAGAACAACTGTTGGACGTAAATCGATTATAGTGAGGGCACGGGTTATTACGAATTTTATAAACCACTTCAAAAACGGCCGAATCACTAGTATTTGTTTCCTGTATTGGTTCAACGTTCTTGTTACTTAAACAGCACTCGCCAGACTTAGAATTCCACGTCGGTTGTCTTCGGCAAGATAATTTTAGGACTAAATTGAGATAGTTGACAATCTAAGATTCTTGGGTGTATAATAAAGTCTGTGCTTTGTGCTTTGACAGTGCAGGCTTTACTAACTGTAATGTAGGCTAAGTATTGTTGAGTTTTTTGTGGTAGCGAATGAAAATCAGTCTGCTTCAATATTGTGATAATAATTCCGTGACGATGTTATAATGATTGAACTAACAGCAGTTTGACATAGACAGTACTGAAAATGTATGTACTGTGATTCATTGGTGATCCTCTACTGAAAAAAAGCGGAAATCTTGCTCAGGGTCATTGTTTTGAAAGTCACGAGTCTCTATTGTCAGAGAAACCAGAGGGCGAGGTTTATAGCCTTAGTTCACAAGGCATTGACGTATTAGTTCTTCTATATTTCCTTTCTATGCCAAGTCTTTTGTACTATACTTATGTACACAAAAGATTTCAATCAATCACTACACTACTAGGGATATTTTATTCTAGTATTTTCAGGAAACTCGAAAACAGAACTACTGTATTTGATTTGGTCAGTGTGGAACATAATTATTAGTTAGTATAAGCGGTTTACTAAAGCTCTTTCTTAGAAATGTTGCGCTTTTCTACATTTCCGCTACTCCTTGTCTTGTTCCTGTTGTTAAACTGTAAGTATGGATACTTTTTTTCCCATTTAAGACCGAGTAATTATCCATAGGCCTTGAAAATGTTCACAGTATTTTTCTTCGTGCAGGCTAATTATGTGGCCTTTGCTTTGCCTAACTTGCACGATGATTTCTTGGCTTGTAATTGCCACTACTGTATATTTCGCGCAAAAATTTGATCCTAAATAAAATATAGAAGCCATTTTTAAGATCACAAATGTTTTTGATGTTTAATGTTTTCAATAATTTTTAAAGAACTTCTTTAATGAAAATTCCTAAGAACTAATAATTATTATAGATGATATAATTCGTCTCTTCCAGGCCAGCACTCGGTGTTCGCGCAAACGTGCGATAACAACGCAGTATGTACGGCAACTTCGAACGGATTCGCCTGTACGTGTAATACTGGATACATGGGTTCTAGTGGTGGATGCGTCAATATTAACGAATGTAACGACAATTCGACATGTAGTGATGTAGAAACATGTAACGATTTTGATGGAGGATTCAACTGTACATGCGGGACCATCGATGTATCGTGTGGGTCATCTTCTCAATGCTTAGATACAACTGGAACACCGGCTTGTTTTTGTCGCCCAGGATACATGACCGATGGGTCAACTTGCTTGGATATTGATGAGTGTTCTAATTCCTCTATCAGCAATTGCGATCCGAATGCTGTGTGCAACAATACTGCTGGCAGTTTCGCCTGTACCTGCAACCCAGGCTACTCTGGAAACGGTGTTAATTGTACAGATATTGATGAATGCGTAGCTGGTACCGATAACTGCACTTCGCCGTACACCTGTAAGAATATCGACGGGGCTTTCAGATGCGACTGCGGCTCGGATTTGGGATGTGATGACAACGCCCAATGCATCGGTCTGAACAACCAATCGTCTTGTCGTTGTAATACCGGTTATACTGGCAACGGCACACATTGTACGGACATAGACGAGTGTAGTGGCACCAACAGCTGTGACGCAAATGCGGATTGTCAAAATACAATTGGAAGCTACACTTGCACTTGTAAAGAGGGGTATAAGGGAGACGGATTCGATTGCTCAAATGGAGCTTCAAACATTCGAGCACCACACAAGCTGGTATCCCTTGCAGTATTGTCGATCCCAGTATATATTTACTCCAACTGCCTTTGAGATCAAATATGCGAAATCAGATCCCTTTGAACAGTATAATAGTTTCCGTGGATAAAAGTATTTCCTCTCTAGGGATGATAGAATATTCTGTGTTGCTAATGACGTAACAGTAAAAGAGTATAGCTTCCAGGATCTTCGACCTTTTCTTTATTAGCTCCATTACTCTATTGTTAAACTGTTTATTCTTTATCTACTAGAATTATTTCCAAATGCAGTACTTGTTATTTGTTTAACATAAAAAGTAATAACATTGTGAATAATAAATAGCAAATGTTATTGGACTGTTCACTTTCTCCAACTCGGTAGTTATCGGAGATTCTCGAACGAATGACGTATTTGTTGATCTTTCCTCAGAGCTTTCCTCTATTAGACCGACTGATGACCGAGTAAATTTTAGACAGCATACGTGAAACCACGATTAAAAGACAAGAATAACAAACAATCAACATACATTTCATGGGCGTAAAGGTAAGCCAACATTATCGATTCATTTACATTTTGTTTAATGCAATTTAGAATCTCATTTGCGATATGCTTCTGGAACTGTTATCATATATGCTTTCCGTTTACAAAATTATTAGTAAAAGATGTGGAGGTAGTTACGTTGTGTTAAACTAGATCTAGTTTCGTACTATATCAATTATTAGACAACAACCAACAGAGAAAGGTAGTCATGATTAGGGACCAAATTATACTACAGTGAACTGGAATCGACCTGTTATTACTGCACTGAAAACCACCGTAATTGTTGGTACATTTCATTTTTTTCGTACAATTATGGGTGCCGTATAAACATTCATCGATATCATTGCAAATGCGGCCGTTTCCCATAAAACCATCTTCGCAATAGCATTTGACTTTTCCGCCGAAATCGCTGCAGCGCGCTCGTTTGTGACATTCTTTTCCATTGCACATGCAGAAAAATCCGCCTTGATTATTTTGACAAGTTTCGATTCTATCGCACACGTTTACAACGGTGTTACATTCGTCTATGTCTATACATTTCAATCCGGTGCCTTGATAGCCCGCGTTGCACCGACATACGTAACTACCGATCGTGTTTTTACACATGGCGTTCATATCGCATGGATCTACGGCGCCGCATTCATCTCTGTCTATACATTTTCCTTCGACATTTCGGAATCCCCGCTTGCATTTGCACGCTTGGTATCGACACACAGCATTTTCAGTACAATCCGTGTTGGTAATGCATGCCTGACCTTGAACTGTTGGATAGATAAAATCATATTTAAGTATAAAATTATCGTGTTTAGATAAACTATGTGTAGCTATTACATTACAATATGGTGCTGAGATCGTCTTTCACTAAGGATTAGTAAGAAGTATTGTACTTACCTAATAATAAAGGGATGAACGATGAGATAAAAAGTAGCCAGATCGCCCTCAGGCGATACATGATGACGCGTACAAGAAACAACGCTAAGCTTTCCAGTTATCTACGGCTAAACAAATACAATGTATTTTGGAATTAAAAACAATCCTTAGCTATTCTGAAAAATCAGCATACATATGTATTCTACCACAATTATTGTTTTGTTGAAATATTTCCATTCATTCACATAATCCCGCGCTTGTTGCCAAAGGTATACGCACACACTGACACAAATATTTTGCTCTCAAATATCTTAAAATCATAATATATGAATTTTCTCTATTCTCTTTCCCTATCTATATTATACTCGTGTGTTTCACAACTTAGGAATCTAATATATTCTTTGCATACGTTTGAACTTCCACACCAGGAAACCTTTCAGCCATTTCTAGGCTGTTTTTGTTCAGTTTCGGTTTCCTTTGAGTTGTTTTACCTCACTCCTGGACAGCACTGTCTTTCCCAGCGGTCTAACTGTTTGATTAAAATGATCTGTCATTTGTCATGGTCACTCTATCTCGTTATGTCGACAATAATCGTAAAATCTTCCCAATCACCAGTTGCCGGTCATAATAATTAGCAGTAATTTCATGACTTATTACGTTTTAATCGTCACAGACGAATAATTTCGCTCCACTCCACCCGAGGTCTTTTGTACACTGCATAACTGCGATTCTTAATCCTTCTCCCCGCAAATCGCTTCCAGATATACACTAATTACGAAACTGACTTGAAATGGATAGAATATTTTACTCCTCAATCTGAATGCTCCATCATGTTAGGTATATTTTCAATATCTGCGATGTCGTTAGCATGGAAACTCGTTTTAATATATACATATCAGTTATGTACAGTGATATGGCAGAGTGCCCAGCTAGTTCGTCCTATCGATGTATTGCCCTGGGGTGTGTAATACGGTTTGATTTTGCAACTGATATCAAATGCATGTAGTGTACTCCATACAATTCACAAATCTTAATCCGACGAAGAAAGAGAATTATAGTAGGATGAAATATGAATTTTGCATATTTCCGTCTCAATTTCTGACTAAGCAACATGGGACGAGTAATCTAGCCGTGATTTTTATGTATTGAACGTTCGTTATTCTTCGACTGCTAAATGAATTACAGTCAACCCAAGCTCATCCTCACAGACCTTAGTGTAAATCTGCTTCCCGTCTCCATCCGATTGCAATAAGAATCCCACAGGCAAAGTGCTACAGTATACAATGTTACACAAAGAAGTGGAAACGATTTTTAGTGATACGTGGTAAGGTGTTGTCCTTGGTTGTTTCCCAAGTATAGTAATATTGATGATTGCAAGTAACAACTATGTTTTAAAGGTATTTTAAGACTTAGGCTTTCAGTTCAGGCCCCGTTGTCGACACTAGAATATCGCATATCGCTTTGTCCGTCAGTCCACCACCTCCCTACCTTCCGGAATATATAAGTATCCTAGATATCAATAGAGGCATTGTTGTATTCCGTGTGGAGAATTGCTAAAAAGTGTAGCCGTTAAGGTGTTCTGTTCCATTAACTCTCTCTTCCATTGTTCATTCTCGAACACAGTAAGTTGCAAAGTATTCTATTTCCCCTGAATCCTGTTACGAAGTAGCTGAGTGGGTGGTTGATAGCTTTGTTCAGTATTTACATGTCAATTATTTTTTGTAAACAACAACATTCCTACATTTCTATGTTCTAGATTTATTATAATTGGTGCTATTCTCAATACTGGACCACGCTTTAGCACAACCTCTAACCCGCGCGTCCGCGCGTTTCTCCTCTACCCTTTCTGCTAGGTTTTTATTATCAGTCCTCTAACTTTAAGGTGACATTCCCATTCTTATTGTAAATAGCTTGTAAGAAATGCGATATCCTAAAAAATAAAAATAATAAAAGCATATTCGTAGGAAAACATGCAGTGAAACAAACGAGTTTGTCTCACTCCCACATTCCTCGACTATGCAAATGTGACAGTAATTTTTCCATTAATTTTAATATTGCGAAGATATAATGTATAAACACTTCAGATAAAATATATACATATACTCTACATGGAATGAAAAAACTACTAAAAGAAAGTGTCTAACAATGATTAGCAATATTAATCAGTAAAAAGCGCTTGCTTCCATTTCGGTGATTACTTGTGCTTTTAGAAAATATCTTTGTCGCACACTAACAACAGTTCAGTTTAGTTTCGTGTTGCTAGTGATAAGGCTGTATTGACATGGATAAATTATAACTGCTGTTCTCTTTGTTTTTGTTCAGGTTTAAAAATTGAATGAAAGTTATACAGTATTGAGAAAAGATTCATGAGTAGTAGCATCAAGATTTCTGATATCATTTGAAAGCCCGGAACGTGAATCAAAGTGGATTGTAAGGTATGTTCTATTCATTGCGTGCAATTTAATCTACAGTGTCATCAAGTAGATGTATAATCGCGGACTTACGATTAAAGTTTTTTACTTAGTTTATCTTTTTCACTTCTTCTGGTAGATGTTATTTAAAGATTGCTTGTGGAATATCGTAGTAGTCTGGTAAATTATCAAAGAATCAATTAGATCGAAACATTTTATTCAGCAAAACAAAGGAACGTTCCGTAATGATAATAAACCGGTCAGTTACGAGTTAACCGATATCTAGCAATGATTAGAAATGAAGGCAGAAGTTACAGGTGTTTGGTTTCCGGTAGATGGCGCTACAGTGTCACTATTTCAGCATCTTGAGTTCATCGGCATGTGCATCGTATTAACTGTATAACAACATTAAAAAAGAGTTCCCTGACGTTTGTTGTAACTCTTCATACGACTTAATATTCATATGTCAAGCTATAATATTTCGAGTTTGATAGTTGTGACATTGGAAAATGGCTCAGCACTTTTCTGCTATCAAATTCATAGGTGCAGTAGTGAAGATAGGGGATGAAGCGGTCCCGGTAATTGCGTAATCAGCTTAATAGTCAAACCAGCTAGTAATTTCTAGTTCAACTTGCATGTTACAGTAATAAAATTAGTAAGTAGGCTACTGGTTGGTTGTAATTCAAAATTCTGTTAAATTGTATGTATCGGAATTATTAGTACTGTATAAGGATTATTTGGTTTTCAGTAATATTGTTAGTTTTCAATGTATATGGTATTACTATACAGGCCACTTCTCACTTAATAACAAACTACGATGATTCCTCACACACAGGACTGTTAGACGGTGTTTATTTAATACATTTACTTTCATTATTCAGATAAGTCATTTAACGAAAACTGATGCTTGGTAACATCCATACTCTCATGGATTCTATCATCCGTCAAAATTTAAAATCTAAAATCTATTAAGATATTTTACGTTGGAATGGAACTTGCTCGTTAAGGGAGGAGGCCAGTATAGCAATGTAAAGATGTAATTGCGCCACTCTGGATGCTTGAGTTTTTCACATTTGTCAAGTAAGGTTTGGAAGACAATAGTTTTATTGTTGCTTTAGAAAAATAATTGTCTCTCCTTCATCAACCATTCAATCGCTCATCGGTGAGTCTTTTCAGTTGATTGTGGGATTCTCCAAACATTTCTTTCGTTCCTAGTTCCGTAATTTATTATCGCCTTCCTTTGTGCTGCGAGGATTCAAAACAAAAGGGGCGGTGTGTTATATAATATGGTGTGTATTCCGTGTCATCACAACCCGTGGAATCATTTATATCCACGAGTCAATGGAGATAAAGGTTTCTGTTTTTACACTCTGACTTGACAAGTTTTTTTTTACATCGTCTCGTTGCGTGAATACTAGCTTGTAGAAAATTGTCTATCACATCCTAGTACACCATTCCAATCGCGCAAGGTGAATCGACGAACGAAAATATAAGAATTGAATATCACGTATCCGACATTATCCAACACGAACAATATACTCCGTAAGATTAGGATTGGTCTCAGACATTTACCTTATTAGGCGCGTAAGTATTTTAATCTTTATTGACTGAATCATGCATATACTTCATGTTGTAATTGGCTAGGTTCAACTCAGCATTATTACAATTACCCAGTGTTGCTAAATAGTGCAAGTATAGAATCCACTTTATTAAAATGCGCTGCACTACCAAATTTCGAGTTTTACTATTGTTGCGAAAATTACCTGGGCCACTTTGTTCTGGTAATAGGAAGAAAACGTTAATTATTTATCCGTTTATAACATAACTGATATTGATAATGCATGAAGATAACTATTTCTAATTTAATATATAATTTCCCAGCTATGGACTACGTTTGTTGCAGATTCACTACTTTTTAATGCTTCAGCTGGCAGCTCGCACATATTTAGCTATTCAGCACTTGCATTGAGCAATAATAACAAGTCAGAACTACCATTTTATTTGGCCTCAATTTCAATAAATAGCTTATAGGCTTCTGAAGCAAATAGTATAGATCTACGTATACTGTACTATACTAATTATTGGATACAATTGTATTTAAATAAGTATATTAATACTACGTAAATGAAAAGAAATGTTGTTATCAGTACTTCAAAGTACGAAAAATATCTTTCCCGCTCTCATAGTAATCCCGGTATTTTACAGTTGAATTTTTTAATAATAGTTATATCTATATATTACTCCCTGGTAATAAATTCTTGATATTAGTACAAGTTTCTTTGAACTGTAAACGCCGTAAACAATGCAGGCAACATATTTGCTACTATTCGAGATGTTCCAGATGAGGTCGGTACCGTGCATGTAACTCCTTGATCCTCAGTCGTAAATCCTTGTTTACAAGTACATGTAAAACTACCAACACTGTTCACGCAATCTGCATTTGTTTGATCGCAGTTAGCTGCATCCGTACATTCTACTATGTCAGTACATGTAACACCGCTGTCACTGGTCTCGAATCCGCTATTACATGTACAGGTAAAACTTCCACCACTGTCAGCGCAGACTGCATTGACTGAATCGCAGTTATCTGCATTTGTACCACATTCCACCATGTCAGTACATGTAACACCGCTATCAGTACTCGTGAATCCGCTATTACATGTACAGGTAAAACTTCCACCACTGTCAGCGCAGACTGCATTGACTGAATCGCAGTTATCTGCATTTGTACCACATTCCACCACCTCAGTACAATCAGTCGCACTCATTAAAAGTTCATATCCGGCGGTGTTGCACACGCAGACGTCCGAACTATCGCACGCTCCATTGAGGCACATATTATCAACAGCGCAAGTAGCCCTCCCTGAAAAAAAAAGTTACATACACTATGTATCTTATTTGAGGCATAAACTCAAACTATCCTTAAAATACAGTACATTTTTTTCAAATACGTGACAGGAACTGTATGTATCCTATTCATCCTATTCATTTTATCGAACTAATTTTTACCAATCCACCCATATCAATTGTTCATTAACAAATCCAAATTTTTCAGAAAGCTTATGGTTCTGTAAGACATCATAAAAGTTTTCATGGACGGAATAAGAATTTAATTGAATGTTCTTTGTACATAAATGGCATTAATTGGAAAACAACAATAACCCAACAACACCTTGATGAAAATCAAAATAAATCGAATCAATTTGTACCAATCGAGTGAGTCGAGATTAGCTCCAGTAAATATTGAACAAAATTCGATTGAAACTTACCTTCTTTAAAATTAATAATCAGTGAGCTGGCGAATAACAAAAATATCGCGAAATGCATGCTTGCAAATACTTGGAATAAAAGACTTCAATTAAAAGGTGAATTTGTTTCGTTGGTACGTATTCTACCTTCGTCCTTCGCAAATGAATCGGCCTTTTAATTTTCAACCGCAAGTTTAATCAAAATCTCCAGCTTTTATACTATCGGTGTCTTTCAGAGATGAGGTGTTTCTTTGTGTTGGTTTTATAAACGTTTCTTCAACTTCTGTAATGTATTTTCCTTTGTGTTGGGAGGAATTAACAAAAGGTTTTCTGTATGTATGACATGACTTCATTTCGTCGCACAGTCAATAGGGATAAAAGTTTCTTTTTTTTACATTCTGATCTAGTTATCCACACATCGGGTGGTTACGTAAAGAAAAATTGTCTATCACATACCAGTTCCCTAATCCAATATGCAAGATAAATAAGCAAAACAAAATATAAGAACTGGATATCAAGTATACAACATAATCCAACACTAACAAGAAGCTCCGTTAGATTATGATGGGTCCCAGAGATTTACCTCATTATGCTTTTGAGTATTTTAATCCATATCGACTAAATCATGCGTTCACTTCATGTTTTAATTCGGTTTAGTTCAATTCAAGTCGCGAGATTGTGATGCAAGTATCGAATCGGGCAACTTTTGAATGTCCAGCACTAGTGAAGTTTGATTTTTTCTTAAATAAGCTCTCTTGGCCTGTTAATGAGAAGAAATAGTGCATTATATAATTTCCTGCTGTCGCTACCTCTTAGTGCTTTGTCTGGCTACTTTCTGCAACCTTATATCTACCATGAGCCGTACTGATAAGTCAGGACATTTTATTTGTTGGTTTTGATTTTAATAAATAAGTTACATGATATGAAGCAAATGGTATAGAAATACGTATACTATATTAAGTATTGGATAGAAGTGTTTATAAATAAGTACATTTCAGTAATTAGTATTTTCTAATGTATTTCCAGATCAGGTTATAATGTGAAACCAAATCGAGCTAGACTATTATTTGTTCAGAATTAACTTTATCAAAACAAATAAACACTACGATATACTATATATTATACTACGATACTACCTAAGTCCTAAAAAAAAGAAATGTTGGTATCAGTGAATCAAAGTACGAATATAATTCTCATTCTCCCATAGTAATCCCAGTATTTTACAGTGTTTAATAATGGTAATATCTATATCAAACTCCCGGGTTATACATTCTTGAAATTAGTACAAGTATCTTTGAACTGCAAACGCCGTAAACAAAGCAGGCAACATATTTGCTACTATTCGAGATGTTCCAGATGAGGTCGGTACCGTGCATGTAACTCCTTGATCCTCAGTCGTAAATCCTTGTTTACAAGCACATGCAAAACTACCAACACTGTTCACGCAATCTGCATTGGTTTGATCGCATTTGCTCGCCATTGTACATTCATCGATATCAGTACAAGTAACTCCGCTATCAGTAGTATCATAACCAGTTTTACAAATACAGGTAAAACTGCCAGCACTGTCAACGCAGTTTCCATTGGTTACATCGCAGTTATCTACATTCGTACCACACTCCACTATGTCAGTACACGTAACACTGTTATCACTGGTCTCGAATCCGCTATTACAAGTACAGGTAAAACTTCCAGCACTGTCAGCGCAATTCGCATTTGTTTGATCGCAGTTAGCTGCATTCGTACAATCAACTATGTCAGTACATGTAACACCGCTATCAGTAGTCGTGAATCCGCTTTTACAAGTACAGGTAAAACTTCCAGCACTGTCAGCACAATCTGCATTTGTTTGATCGCAGTTAGCTGCATCCGTACATTCAACTATCTCAGTACATGTAACACCGCTATCACTGGTCTCGAATCCGCTATTACAAGCACAGGTAAAACTTCCAGCACTGTCAACACAATTCGCATTGGTTTGATCGCAGTTAGCTGCATCCGTACAATCAACTATGTCAGTACATGTAACAGCGCTATCACTGGTCTCGAATCCACTTTTACAAGTACAGGTAAAACTTCCAGCACTGTCAGCACAATCTGCATTTGTTTGATCGCAGTTAGCTGCATCCGTACAATCAACTATGTCAGTACATGTAACAGCGCTATCACTGGTCTCGAATCCACTTTTACAAGCACAGGTAAAACTTCCAGCACTGTCAGCACAATCTGCATTTGTTTGATCGCAGTTAGCTGCATCCGTACATTCAACTATCTCGGTGCAATCAGTCGCTCCGCTATCAGGTTCAAATCCAGTGGTGCATACGCAGACATTCACATCATTACACGCTCCATTAGTGCACGTGTCATCATCAGCAGCGCAAGTAGCCCTACCTGAAAAAAAATCGTTACATACACGTCTTATTTGAGGCATAAACTCAAACTATGCTTAAAATACAGTAAATTTTTTTCGAATACGAATTATTAAATGTACATTAATGGCATTGATGGGAGAACAATGAGTACCCAACAACACATTGATGGAAATCGAAATAATCAATTAGTACCATGTCACACGCTGTCATGCCAAATATTATGGAATTAATAGTTTACAAAACGACGATTAGACGGATCGATTATTTAACCACGATATTCAAAATCTCAGGTCATCATGAAATAAGCTTGGAGCAAAATTTTTAGTACGAAAATATTGATATATAAAAATTTACTTGTGCTGAAGATTATGCTATTAAGTAATAAAGTCGTCCCTCGCTATATCGCGTTTCAATTTCCGCTACATCAAGAATTTTATATAATATTGTATTGTATGTATTTTAATGTAATTTGTATGTATTTTATTTCATGATAAATACCATGCCATACAGTACTAGTATGTTTAAGCGCTAAAAGTTATGAAAAATTAAATAACCGGTCAGATGATTGTGGGTAAGGTTGAAAAGGTAAATAAGAGTATGGGACCGATTTATAATGGTTCAAAATACGTTTAAATATATTCAAATAATTGAATAAATATGTCGTTTCTACTTCGCGGACTTTCACATATCGCGGGGGGCTCTGGAACGCGAATCCCCGCCATAGGTGCGGGACTGTACTCTTTATTATTTATATGCTTCAAATATTTCCCCGATTTCGTCGAAGTAGGTTACATCTCCTGATTATGAGTAGGTTACGCCCTCCTGCGATGAATATACTATCATATTCACTATCATATATCAAAAATTACATCTTAGATTGCTTTTGAATGTTCAAGAGATTTAACTTTACTACAACCGAACAAGGAACAGTTCAACTTTCAAGTAATGTAATAAACAACTACAAATATAAATGTCAGCAGTATAACTATGAAGTAGCTACAGGATTTTTGATCTGCCCAGTTTATCATCCCAAGCGGGCGCCCGTGCAAACCTGCCGCCTCTTATCATATGAATCGATATTAGCTCCAGTAAATTTTGAACAAAAATCGATTAAAACTCACCTTCTTTGAAATGAAGAGTCAGTGAACAGGCTAATAGCAAAAATGTTGCGAAATGCATGATTGCAGATATTTTGGAGTAAATGTCTGAAATTATAAGATGAAATTTTTCCGCTACGTATTCTACCGTCGTCTTTCTCGAATGAATCGGTCTTCAGATTTTCAACCGCAAGAGACAATGACCAGAAGGAAAGAAGGGGGTCAGTCAGTGTTTCGTTGCCACAACAAACCAATAATAATGATCGCGTCAGCGAAAATTAAATGCAAATGTAATATTTCGAAACAACCTGTAATAAAATTAAAACATTCGTTTAATATATTTTCCTTTTTTTACCGATTCCAAAAATCGTATCTATTCCTAGTAACGTTTTTAAGTAGTTGCTTACCATTGTTCTTTTGTTGTTTATTTGAAAACTCGCCACAAAGAGCGTTGTCCAAGTAATGTGCCTGTTGGCTCTCTTTTATTTTACTGGTTTAGTGATTTACACACTGAATGGGGATATATATTGTAAAGAGGTGTGCACTGTATAAGTAACTGTACTGCGAGATAAATCTGTTCGTAAGAGGTAAATTTTGTGTGAAGGAGAAATGTATTCGGAGAAAAATGC
The DNA here is from genome assembly GCA_013436065.1 of Halocynthia aurantium. Classification (NCBI taxonomy): domain Eukaryota; kingdom Metazoa; phylum Chordata; class Ascidiacea; order Stolidobranchia; family Pyuridae; genus Halocynthia; species Halocynthia aurantium. Next base: position 19,409 of record QXVX01007209.1, read on the forward strand.
GCATTTATACTATTTGTATTTATTACCATTGAATTTCATTGTAAATAAATCTTTAAGCGAGTGATCAAACTATTTACCATTACGAAATACAAAATAAAAGATTCATTAGGCATACTTAAGATAGCGTTGATATTGCGAAATTCAACAAAAGGGGGATGTAGGGGGTGCATTGTACCAGGGTCCTGAGCTCCAAAGAGGCCATGTGATGCATATGCAATAGGCCGTTTGATTTTAATTTATTTTTCATCAAAATGACTCGAAAAACGGAAATAAATTTAGTCACGGGAGTATGATGGATCCAAGGGGTTACTATAACCTAGATGAGGGTTACTATCAACCCTGACGTGGCTGATACCCTATTCATACAGCTAGGCAGTAACCGGGGAGCAAAAATTGTGATGGTTCTCTTACGTCATCTAGCGGACAGGTAGTAGGTAGTTACTTTCCATTTTTCTTCCTTTGTGCGAACGCTCATTATAGGCAGGTATTTTCCACGAGAAACTCCAGTAAGCTGAAGCGTTCATACTTTTAGCGTATGTCTTTTAGAGATGGATCGTTGTGGCGTATGTCTTTTAGAGATGAGTCGTTGTGGCGTATGTCGTTTAGAGGTGAATCGTTGTGCTATGTTGTAACTATGTGGGTTTATGAACGTATAAATAAACTTCTGTAAGGTAACGTCGTTTCCCTTTTTTGTTGCGAGCAATTAACAAAGGGGTTTGGTATATGATGCAACAATGACTGACTGGCCATGTCATCAAAACAGTTGAAATCATTTGTATCCGCAAGTGAATAGAGATAAAGATTTCTGTTTCTACATTCCGATTAACCAAGTTTTCTTCACATCATATTGTTACATGAAGCATTAGCTTGTAGAATATTAGTTTGTCCGGCACATCCTAGTACACCATTCCAATGTGCGAGGTTAATTAGCAAAGTAAAATATAAGAATTTGATATCAACATAATCCAACACCCACAAGAAACTCCGTTAGATTATGATGGGTCTCAGATACTTACCCCATTCCTTATCGACATCACTACTTTTGATAACACGTGAGCATAACTATTTCTAGTATATCATATAATTACTTCTGTTACAGATTTGCTACTTTTTAGTGCTTCGTCTGACTACTCCCTGCAAGTCAGATCTAGCAACCCATGAGCAATAAAGATAGGTCTGAACAACCATTTCATTTGGTTTTATTTTCAATGATAAAAATATTAGTTATAGACTAAATGTTATAGATATACGTATACTATACAATAGGACTCGAGTAAATGTATGGAAATTAGTACTCTTCAGTAATTAGTATTTTTGTAATGTATTTTCATATTAGCTTATAATGTTAAACCAAATTTAGTTGAAGTATTATCTGCTAAGAATCAAATTCAAATATCATTGTTTATGCTTAGTGTTTTATACTTGACCCAAACTCTATATTTTCTATTGTTTTGCATAATTCACTGTTTTCCATTGGTTGTAAAGAGTAAGTTTAGTAATTCTTGTACTACTATACGACTAATGGAAAGAAATGTAGGTACTAAATATGTCCACCGCTCCCATAGTGATCCCGGTATTTTACAGTGTGTAATAATAGTTATATCTATATATTACTCCCGGTAAAACATTTTTGAGATTAATACAAGTATCTTTGAACTGTAAACGACGTAAACAAGGCAAACAGCATATATGCTACTATTCGAGATGTTCCAGATGAGATCGGTACCGTGCATGTAACACCTTGATCCTCAGTCGTAAATCCTTGTTTACAAGCACATGTAAAACTACCAACACTGTTCACGCAATCTGCATTGGTTTGATCGCATTTGCTCGCCATTGTACATTCATCGATATCAGTACAAGTAACTCCGCTATCAGTAGTATCATAACCAGTTCTACAAATACAGGTAAAACTGCCAGCACTGTCAACGCAGTTTCCATTGGTTACATCGCAGTTATCTACATTCGTACCACACTCCACTATGTCAGTACATGTAACACTGTTATCACTGGTCTCGAATCCGCTATTACAAGTACAGGTAAAACTTCCAGCACTGTCAACGCAGTTTGCATTAGTTTGATCGCAGTTAGCTGCATTCGTACATTCAATTATGTCAGTACATGTAACACCGCTATCACTCGTCTCGAATCCGCTATTACATGTACAGGTAAAACTTCCAGCACTGTCAACGCAGTTTGCATTGGTTTGATCGCATTTGGCTGCATTCGTACATTCAATTATGTCAGTACATGTAACACCGCTATCACTGGTCTCGAATCCGCTATTACATGTACAGGTAAAACTTCCAGCACTGTCAACGCAGTTTGCATTTGTTTGATCGCAGTTAGCTGCATCCGTACATTCAATTATGTCGGTGCAATCAGTCGCACCCATAAGAAGTTCATATCCGGTGTTGCATATGCAGACGTCCATACCATCGCACGCTCCATTATCGCACGTTCCGTCATCAGGACAAGCAGCCCTCCCTGAAATAAATAATCGTTACATCCATTCTGTATCTTATTTGAGACATAAACTCAATGTCATTAAAATGGACGCCCATGTAATCCTACCGTCTCTTACTATACGCCGTATATGAATCGAGATTAGCTCCATTAAATATCGAACAGAATACGATTAAAACTTACCTTCTTCAAAATGAAGAATCAGTGAACTGGCGAATACCAAAAATGCGAAATGCATGCTTGCAAACATTTGGAATAAATTACTCCGATTCTAAGATGAAATTCTTCCACTGGTATTCTACCTTCGCCCTTCTTGAATGAATAAGCATTACAATCTATTTCAAATTTTCAGCCGCAAGACACAATGCCCAACGGAAATAAACACTGTTTGGTTGTCATTACAAACTTTTAATCAACGCTCTTGCAAAAACAAATCTATGTGATATAGGTTGCGTCAAATCTATTTCAAATTTTAGACTGCTAGACAAAATGCCCAACAGAAAAAGACACTGTTTAGTTGTCATTACAAACTTTTAATCAACGCTCCAGCAAAAAGGAATGTATTTGATATAGTTTGTTGCAACAACTTGTATAGTTAAACTCAAAACATTTGTTGAATATCTTTTGACCGTTTCCATCTCTTTCCATAGTTCCCTTACATTGTCCTTTTGTTGTGAGTTTTTGACGATCGCCACAAAAAAGCGTTATCCGAGCACCTATGACCAGTTGGCTCTCTGATTTCTCATTTACTTCGCAATACCAGTATACTTTATGGATATATTGATTTTAGGTAGGAAACAAAGTTTTATTAACACATAAATGCCAAATAAAGCAGTATGAATGTGCCTGTTGTCAGAATTTCCACATATATTCCAAGTATATATAAAATAATATTTGGTTCCTTATAGATGTAAAATTTCATTTAGTACAATCTCCTTTTTCCACCACACTATGTATATATACAGATATACTGTGTGTATTGTAAGTTACAGTAATTGCCAATGATCATGCTGCTGCATTTAGCATAAAAAATGAATTGTGAGAATAATGAAAAATTAATCATGAGCCTGGCGTTAGAATTTGCATGGTCCTTTCTGGAAAATAACTGTGCCTGTGCCATAATGTTACATTTTTTTCATGTGACCACCCTACAAATTTTGTTACTGTTACTGTTACGTAATTCTGTATAATAAAAGTACACTGTGAGTTATAAACTATACTAAGGCCGACAGAAGCGTAAAAAATAGTCCAACCTATTAAATCATCCAGTCTCAATAAACAGTCTGTTTTCTGCTGGACTACTGGTTTTGAAATAAGACTGGCTTTTAAAATAGTAAATTACAGTATATAAGCAATTATATTAATCATCTTCTAAGGGGAGTTGATTTACTACGTTTCCCTGGTTGTACCAGTACCAGTACCAGTACCAGGTTGTACCAGTAGCTAAAATAGGTTGCCATGAAGACCAACAATCAAAAGCAACATCACAGTTAGTAAGGCTAAAGCTGTTGTTTTTGGTCTACCAGTACTCGCATTCGTACATGTCACTCCGTTGTCTGTAGTGTTGTAGCCTGTCTTGCAAGTGCAGTTGAAACTTCCCATATTATCAATGCAGTCTGCGTTGGTTTGATCACATTTAGCTGCGTCTACGCATTCATTTACATTGTTGCAATTCACACCGTTATTTGTGCTAGAATAGCCCGTGTTGCAAGTACAAGTGAAATTGCCAGCGGTGTCCACGCAGTTTGCATTCGTTTGATCACATTTAGTTGCGTCTACGCATTCGTTTACATTTGTACAATTCACGCCGTTATCTGTACTGGAGTAGCCCGTGTTACAAGTGCAAGTAAAACTTCCGGCTGTGTCAACGCAGTTTGCGTTCGTTTGGTCACAGTTGGCCGCGTCTGTACATTCCACTATATCGGTGCAAATTACTCCATTATTCGTGGTGGAGAAGCCAACTTTACATGTGCAAGTAAAGCTGCCAACAGTGTTCGAGCAATTTGCATTATTTGGGTCACACATGCTTGCATCTGAGCACTCATCGATATCGGTGCAGTCCGCCGCGTTCCCGACAATCTCAAATCCAGTGTTACAAACACAGGTGGTATCATTGCACACTCCATTCGTACACGTTCGGGTCATATCAGTGCACGCAGATTCACCTGAAGTATTATAATTGATATCATAAGAAAGAAAGTTTGTTAGTTTGTCTTCAATGTCGCCATTTCACTGATCCTAACCCACTTTATCAGGGAGTTCTGTGTATATACGTATATATATGAATAATGCTCTGTCATAAAAAAAACAGGGTCCGGTTCCTTATCAGGGCCCAGAAGGGATAAAATCCTACTTAGTTACACTCGATTGCCCACTAGCGGCGAAATAATAATCTGGATATATAGTACTTCCTAGATTCCCCAGAAATTCGTTTTTTGTAGCGCTATTTTACTGTGGTGTACTGTGAGGTATGCAATGAACAAAATAGTATTACAGGGCAATCTTGAGTATAAATAGAACGCCATATCTACCTTTGCCTAAGGAGTCCTTCACCGTATAGGCCATAGGGGATATGCATTGATATTTTGGTTATTTATTCATAATGGTACGCAAATTGGTCGCACAGTTCATTCTTTGTCGTAAACATCACCGGACCACTTCACTGGGCTTTGGTTGATGCCCATGCGCTACAGTTTCCTTATTAAAATGAATGTGCAGATAGCTTGAACTTCGGTTACCTCGAAGTATTTCGCCTGACCCCCTTCTACTTCGAGTTAACTAACTGTTATTGTAATCTCGGAAATTCGTTTGCTTATCCTCTGAAATCGAGGAAGTGACCTGATCTTTCTGTTAGTAAATAAATGAAGGATAAAATGTTTTTGCCACTGAAGACGTTTTGAGACTATGTCGTCTACTATTGTTATGCGAGAGTTTTTTTCCATTGTCGATGTCAAGTTAGTTTTAGCTATTGAATAGCTACTATGGTGACATGGTCAATATAGAATTGATTGTTTATTACTAGTTGAGGCAGTTGCTATGTCAACGAAATCCGGTATCTGTTTCAAGCGAATTCTCTGACCTGCTAAGTACCTTTTCCGAACGAAAGTTGAAATATGTTGAAGGTGGATAGGTTCTTTAAATGAGCGAATTTGATTGAAACGATGTTAAATTTAATACATTCGTGTCCTATTATATAATATAATAAAAGGCGTCTATTATTCAAAATACAAAACACATTATAACGATACATTTACTATATAGGTACTGTATATGAAATGACATGTTATCTACTGTTATATGTGTTCGTTCACATAACTTACAGCTGAAGGTTTATATCCATTTTACGATAAAACAAATGTATTTTAAAAATTGAACACCTTATTTCACTTACCTTGCTGAATAAGTTGAATCACCAAACCAGCGAACAACATAAATGAAGCACAGCGCATATTGTAGATTGCTGAAGCTTGAGTAGTAGAGTATAATCGTCAAAATTGAATCAGAAGTTTTGCTCACACTGTTCTAACCGAGTCAAATCACTATGAAAATAGATTTCTATACGTTTATCGGACGAAGACACTACTATTTGGTATGTTTGTCGATTATGAAATTTCGTATCCAGAATAGTCTATTGATTTAACTACTTTTGCTTAAAAGTTACGACTCACTGCCTTTGACTGAAACCAGCGTCATACACTGTGCCCACACAAATAGACTATATACTGCTGTACCACATGGGAAAGGAAAAAAGGGTACAGGACGTACAAAGAGTGTACATAGGTATTTTGTTATTACTACAGTAGGTACAGTTGTTTCAATCTGTTCATATAGCCTCTATAGCACGTATATCATTTTTTCAGTCGATTGGTAAGTGTGCACAGTGTTAACAGCGGTACTTAGCGATATTCAATTTCCTGACATTGCCTAGTTTTTCTCCCATTTCGTTGTTATTTCCTATGAAAAGAGAACAGCCATTACATCGCCATTATATCTTGTTACACCGAAGCACAAAGTCAATTTTACCCTGAATATCACAATTACAGTTCTGAGCAATGATACGTGCTATTTTAACTATCAACTCTTTCATTTACAATAATAGTCCATGTCAATATTCTGCTGACATTGTATTTTACTCGTTGTTACCAATAGGATTAAAAAAAAATTCAGATGGTTAGAGAAACGTACGAGCATGCAATCGATTTTATTCTATTGAACACTAAACAGCATATCTAGTATACAATTATATTTGGTCCTGGATATATAGGTAGCTACGAGTCAGTCACCCTTCATTATTATCGATTATAAATGTGGGTAATAAGCGTAAAAAAAAAATCCAAATTTATTTTCGGTCTATTCTTTTTCCCGTCTCTATATTGTACCAGTAGTTAAAATAGGTTGCCTGGAATACCAACAATCAAAAGCAACATCACCGTTAGTAAGGCTAAAGCTGTTGTTTTAGGTCTACCAGTACTCGCATTCGTACATGTCACGCCGTTGTCTGTAGTGTTGTAGCCTGTCTTGCAAGTGCAGTTGAAACTTCCCATATTATCAATGCAAACTCCGTTGGTTTGATCACATTTGGCTGAGTTAACGCATTCGTTTACATTCGTACAATTTACGCCATTATTTGTGCTAGAATAGCCCGTGATGCAAGTACAAGTAAAACTGCCCGCGGTGTCCACGCAGTCTGCATTCGTCTGATCACATTTGGTTGCGTCTACGCATTCGTTTACATTTGTACAATTCACGCCGTTATCTGTACTGGAGTAGCCCGTGTTGCAAGTGCAAGTAAAACTTCCGGCTGTGTCAACGCAGTTTGCGTTCGTTTGATCACAATTGGCCGCGTCAGTACATTCCACTATATCGGTGCAATTTACTCCATTATTCGTAGTTGTGAAGCCAACTTTACAGTTGCAAGTAAAGCTGCCAACAGTGTTCACACAATCCGCATTGTTCGGATCGCACACGCTTGCATCCAAGCACTCGTCTATATTACTGCATTCCGAAGCGTTCCCGACAATCTCAAATCCCTTAAAGCAATCGCAGTTGGTACCATTGCACGCTCCATTCGTACACGTTGGTGACCCAATACCAGTACACGCAGATTGGCCTGGAGCAACAAATTATAATTTATATTATAAGTGAGGAAGTGTGAATGTCAAATTACTTTGATGGCATTTATTCAACAGTAAATGCCCTTTGATAACTGAACATATTATTTCACTTACCTTTCTGAATGAGTTGAAGAAGGGAACCAGCAATCAACAGAAATAAAGCACAGCGCATGTTGCAGATGGTTAAAGCTTATCTAGTACAGTACTGTATTATGATGGAATTTGAACCGGAAGTTTTCTTCACACTGTTCTACTCGAGCTAAATCACTATCAAAATACATTTTCATCTGTTTATCGGAGATGACGACACTACTGTTTTATTAGGTTTGGAAATTATAAATATCTATATCCAAAAAAAGAAAGAAACCCAGCTTATAGATTTTTGTGCTTCAAAGTGGAGTCTCGACGCCTAAATTTATGTCGGACTAAAAAGCTGCTGTAAACGCTGTACGTACCTTACCAACAAACTAAATAATGCTTTTAATACCACTCCTTTTATGCCGATTGGTTGCAATGGGGACCAGGAGGAAATCAGTATTTAGTTTGTCGGTACAATTTATTTTGATGTCACCTAAGGTTGAAACTAATATAACCAATTTTTTTTTTTTGAAAACACTTAACATCATATACGGTTTAATACTATTATATTCAGCATCAGCTGAATATATCTACATTGTAATACGACATACATTATCTTTAAATTGAAAAGAAAACAGAAATACAACAGACTCCGGTAATCAATAGATGTCTTATCTCAATTCAGTGGGGAAATATTAATCAGTTTAGTTTTCACCATACCATACCTCAGATTTTGTTCATGATTGTTTCGATTTAAAGCGGAGTCTGTTGCACTCTGTTTCTTAAATGAGTATTATCTATAAGATAGGATCTACACAGGGACATCTAGTATACGCATAAGGTAATCGTAGAAATCACTTTCGTACGAAATACATTCTAAAACTCTAGACTAAATTAAAACATCTTAGATTATATAGAGTGGAAGCGTGATCAGTAACAGGACTATGACCTTCAAGGGAAACAGTGACAGTGCTGTTGAAGTCGCTGTGCTTGACGAAGTGCATGTCACTCCATTATTTGTGCTAGAGAAACCTGTCTTGCAATCACAAGCGAAACTACCAGCGTTGTTCAGGCAATATGCATTAGTTCGATCGCAGTTGCTTGCCGTTGTAGTACATTCATTGATATCGTTGCAGTTAACTCCACTATCAGTGGTATCATAACCCATTTTACAAGTACACGAAAAACTACCAACCGAGTTCACACAATCTGCATTAGTTAAATCACACTTGGTACTATCTGAGCATTCAATGACGTCCTCGCAGTCTGTCATGGCCGAGTCAAGCTCAAATCCGGTATTGCAAGTGCATGTTGTTCCGGCGCAAATCCCATTCATACACGATGGCGATGGATCATTGCAGGCAGATTTGCCTGCGACAAATTAAATAATAACCAATTTCATACAGATTCGCGAAAATGTGTATTTAAAAAAAGTNCGCTCTTTCTGGAACTGACAGAAATTACAGACTTGTGAAATTTGAAATACTGAAATATTTGAAATATAATGAAAGCATCCAATGATATGGTGACAGCAAAGTGATCATGTTTCTGATTGTAACTTTGTATGAAAGATCACAGGATTTTCTTGAAAAAGCGAGTCCAAAATTATATATCCTGCTTGCAAGTCTGCTGTTTTACCTGTTCCTGATGGTTCTCACATTGCTGTGCCACATCCCTCATCTGGATATGATGAGTCTTTATTAAGTAACAGACCTTCCTGTGCTGATGAAACTGACGTCAGTGCTGTTGACTTGAAAATTCAGCTCATGTTATTGACATGTATCTGTGTGTAGCACATATATAGTTTGCTGCTAAACACACGCAAGTTAGAATGTAGATGATACACTTGATTGATGTGAACTAAGCACGGTGATGCAAGTAGTGATAATGTGACAACTTTACAATTGACAACAATGGGAGTTCTGCATAATTGTGTACAATTCTAGTTCCTTTTGAATTATAATGGTTAAATATACGTTTAAATATATTCAAATAATTGAATAAATATGTGGTTTCTACTTCGTGGATTTTCACCTATCGCGGTTCTGGAACGTAATCTCCGCCATAGGTGAGGAATTACTGTACGTATAGTTTATTCCTTTTGTATTCGTTTATACTTAAATAGTGTCTGCTACAATTACATGTGGATTATAGTAATTTTGTACATCTTTTCACTAGTATAGCAGCTAGCCTAGAAGTTTGATACAAAGAGTTGTTTAGGGGAAACATTATAAGGTGATATTAATTACGAGCACAGAGACCTGGCCTTGCCCAGGTAAGCTTTTAAACCAAGATATGGGTATATAAGTGATGGTATAATAAAATAATATAGAAATTGGAGCTCACGGGCATCCGCCTCAGCAAGGAGAAGTGTTTCGATATTGTATAATGAACTGTGCAAGCTATTTTTCATAATGTAATGAATAAATAGCAGTCTTTAATCTACCTTTTTGTTAATATGTAAGTTAAGCAAAAATTAGTTTGTAACACCCGACTCACCTTGTTGGATTAGTTGAATGAGTGAACAAGCAAACAACAGAAAAGTAGAACTGCGCATTTTTAATATTTCAAGCTCCTATTGACGTGTACTGTTCGCTGTAGTACTACTGGTCGAATAAATATATGGTTTCAGGCTTTCAGCTGGACCTATCATTTTACACTTTCGCTGAAACAAAAGAGTTGTTTTTGCTTTGTTATAGCAACCCTTTGAAAGTTGCAAGCGATGGAAATTTTCGCTACTACAGCGAATAGTACACGCCAATAGGAGTTTTGATTCATTATCGGTACTTTTGCATTCGTTTGATCACATTTGGTCGCCTCTTTATATTCCACTATAATAATGCAATTCACAGCATCATCTGTAGTTTTATAGCCGGTCTTACAAGTGCAGTTAAAATATCCATTACTATTTACGCAATCTGCGTGAATTCAATAAAATGCAATGCGTTTGATCGCATTTGGTTCCATCAATACATTCATTTAAATTAGTGCAATTCACACCATTATCTATGCTAGAGTATCCCGTGCCCAGTATCCCTTGTCCTACAATACAAGTAATAAGTGCTCGATAATTCTAGTTTATTATGTTTGGCGCCTCTTGTGATTAATAATAAACAAAAAGATTCTTCAAGTTGGACTCTTCAATTTTAGATCCAGTTTTCTGTCTGTCTGTCTGATTTTTTTACCAATGGGTCGAATATTCTTGGAACACATCGGAGGATCGAGGCTATTCGCATGTGCGACATGTGACACTTCGTTGACCAATCGGAGTGAACTTATATCAACTCGATTCACAGGAGCCACAGGCAGAGCATTTTTATTCAGCAAGGTTTGCTACCATTTGATACCGAGACGGCTGACGCACATAGGTTAACACAGGGGGGGGCAAACTTTTTCCCAGGCGGGCCGCATTCGCTGTCTATCGGGCCGCGCCGGGCCGCATTAGAAAAAATTAATGAATTTGATAAATTATAAAAAACTTTTTAGGGCAGCTGACGCGTTTTTAAGGCTTCCCATCGTCCCAAGAAAATAAATTCCATGGCAAACTAAAAATCTAGCAGTTGTCGTTTTTATCGTTGTCGACAAACCAACAGAACAATATCGTCGGCACAAACACAGTGCGACGCGTGTTATATTCAGATTATAGCCGCCGCAAATTTCCCCGCCGCGTTTTCCTCTCATGATTTCATTTCGTTCCGTTATGATGATGACGAAGGAAGCACATCAGGCTTTTTTCAAAAGGCAGTTCGTTAGCCTTTTGGCAAGAGGGAAAACGTGCAAATGCAACAGTGTTGGGCGTATCATCTAACTACATTCGCAAATGGCATAGTAATGAAATGGCATTAAGCTGTTTCAACACATAAAAGTTGGAATTCATAGAAGCGGGCCGCATGAAAACCTTTGCCGGGCCGCATGCGGCCCGCGGGCCGTAGTTTTCCCACCCCTGGGTTAACACGTTCATTGTATACAATAACCATACAATACAATATGCGGGGCACATAAAATCTGTTTATACTATCAGTGCCTGATTAAGGCTCTGCTGGCCTCATATTTTGCCTCAATATAAAGTAACTTAAATTTCTGCTCTGCTCAGCATACCTCAAACAGTTTACTGTAGCTTGGCTTGTGGGCATGTACCATACCTCAAACATACCACTGGCCTCGCAGTGTCTTGTCTTAAGTTAATCTATTGGATATCCCATTTATACTCAGGTTGTGAACCTCATATACAGTGAAGTCCAGGATCGTGTGATGCTGACTGGTAGACACATGGTAAGGGATGTTTCTTGTCGAAACTGCAAGACGAAATTAGGTTGGATGTACGAATACGCAACCGAGGAAACACAGAGGTGAATGTTTATCCTTGAATTCTTAAATAATTTTATTTCCTTATTGTGTTCATGAGGAAAAAATGACACAAGTGAACCTCTCTGTTTCACTTGAAGTCGCACTTTCTAAGAACCTATCCGAGATGTTAGGTTGGGGCCAGCTAGTACTGCATAATTTACCTTGGCCTTTTTTCTATCTCAGGTATAAAGAAGGTCGGATTATTCTAGAGCGAGCTCTGATAATGGAAAGCGATGGATTCGATGAAACTCCGAAACCTTCTATGAGAAGCATGCAAAGACGGAGCAATCCTGTGACAAACTCTTCTGAAGATATTACTATGATGGGAATTTGATGCTCCTCCCTATGTATTGAGAAGCTCTGCATGTATCTTATGTAAATTTGAAAAGGGACAGTGCAGGTAAAGAACATTTGAACGGGAATGGGAAGAAGATAAGACTGGTAGGAATCATAAAAAAACATTGACTGATGTCAAAAGGCAAGCTGATCTTTGGTAAGTGGACTATTCTAACCATTCTAGAGACAGATGTCAAAGAGGTGATTTACTGTTTTGAACAAATTTGTGGATACTCATTTCTCATTTTTAGTTGTGAGCATTTTAGGTCTGGCAGCCTAGATTTTTGACTCTGGTTCTCGGCTTAGTTTGGGTTTTAACATGCCAGAGAAACATTCATAGATTGGTGTTATGTTCCTGGTTTTTCTTACTGTTAGGTAATTCGAAGTTATAACGCTATAACTCCTGGTAGCTATAAATCCTCGAGTGAATTCATGAGACTCTTTGTTGTCATTCCAATCCTTGTTTTATAATTCAACCTACCGCTAGTTCATAGTCTTCGCCTTATTTATTTACTAAGCCACATATGTTCTTTCTTAGCAGAAGATTTGGGGAAACTTACCAATATATGCAAACCTGGTATACGGAGACTAATATTAATTTTTTTTATAGATACTCCATGGAATATTATCAGTTAAAATATATTGCATATTCCTTGAGGGTGTTGTACAGGATTCGTTTAATTTTGATGCTGATATTTGTGCTGTGAAGTAATGTTTTTTATTTATATATTAAATTCTTAGAATAATGGATTAATGAAATTCGGCATTTGGTTCTGGGCCTTGT
>QXVX01007218.1:15632-27363 GCA_013436065.1 Halocynthia aurantium
CTGAAAGAATTGGGTCGATTGATTCAGGTTAACCCCGGAAAAATCTATTTTGCAACTTGAATACCTATTTCGGGTCGTTCGTAACGAGTGACCCAGCGTTGAACAACCATTAATAACTCGCGGGGCTAATTTTAGAGTGATTGGATCATTAGAAGTTCATTGAAAAGCGTTAGGTGAATTAAAAACTTTTCAACCGCTAGATGTCACTTTTGAATCATTTATAACCGTTAAGTGAAGTAAAAACTTCCAACCGCTAGATGGCAAAGTACAATCAAATCTTATGAATGAACTTCTGATGATCCGATCACGCTAAAATTAGCACATATGAGACGTAATACATAAACCAACATTTGTTGAAAATATTTAGTCGATTGATTCAGGTTAACCCCGGTAAAATCTATATCGAATCTCGAATAACCGTTAAGNTAACCGTTAAGTGAAGTAAAAAATATTAACCGCTAGATGGCAAAGTACAATCAACATTTATAAATGAACTTATTTTGATCCAATTAGAATTAGCACATATGAGACGTAATATATAAACCAATATTTGCTGAAAAAATTGGGTCGATTGATTTAGGTTAACCCCTATTTCGAAACTCGAATACCTATTTCGGGTCGACCGTATCGAGTGACTCCGCGTTGAAAAACCCTCAGTAACTCGCGGAAAAATTAACGTCCCACTCTATACGAAAGGTCAATGAATGCAGAATTTCATAGCGAATCCATACATATAAGTTGCATATGCACAGCAATCTAACAAGAGCCGTTATCCCCTTTTGAAGTTAAGGTTAAGTAACTAGGTGGTTGGTGACTTAAAAAGAGGATAACTGCTCCCGTTAGTTTGCTGTGGCGTGTGACGTATCACTACGGTTTTATCTTGACATATTGTATTCATGTAGAAAAAATGTATATCCTACCAGTGGAGAGGTGACTCTTGAAATAGACGGGTTTCTTCATAGCGGAAAGCACAGCCTTAGCATCTGATTCCTTGAATGGCAGACCTCCGTTAACCATTGCGAACAGAACGACGCCTCTTGAAGAAATGATACAGTCGTTACCGAACACAGGAGGGAATAGATCGAAAGAATATTAGCAAAGAATAAACAATACATACAAACTCCATAAGTCCGCTTTCTTGCCGTCGTATTTCTGTTGCCGAAGTATTTCGGGAGGAGCGTATGCGTAGCTACCACAATGGGTTTTCAAAAGAGTTCTGCTGTTGCCAACATCGAGAGCGAAGCCAAAGTCACTCAATTTGACGCAAAGATCTTTGGTCAACAGAACGTTTTCGCATTTGAGATCTCTGTATGTCGTCAACAAATAAACATAAAAAGGCAGACACTCACTGCATGAGGTATAACTATGGCAACCTCACATTACAATAACAAAAAAAGTTTATATTTTAAATGCAATACATTAACAACAGAAGACCTACTCGATTGATTGGACAATTGCTCAACTCTCGCATAACGCACGGAAGATATTTACCTATGTGCGATGTCCCTCCTGTGAATAAAACGAAGTCCAGCGGCGATGCTTGTAAAAATAGATTTCGCGGTTTCTTCCGAGACGCTTCTGGTCGCACTCTTCACGCAACATTTATTTATGAACGCTAAAAGGTCGCCTGATGAAGCATATTCAAGAACTAAATACACGCGTTTTATCGTCGCGAAGATGTCATAGAGTTGAATCTGTTAAAGAAAGTTTGGTAGAGATATTTTAAGTACTTATATAACACGAAACTCTTATGTATTATATTTTAAGTTTATTTTTCTTACGACATTGGCGTGCTTATAACAGCTGTTCATCGTGGCAATTTCTCTTGGCAAAAATTTGTTGATGTACACCTTCGGAGCGGAATCCGAATTAATGATCTTGATCGCCACCTAGAGACAAGAAATTTCGGTTCACGTAGTAGTTGTGCATATATTATGAATAGGCTTTTCGAAAGCATAAAATAAACGATAAATTGAACAGATAATATAAAAACCTTTAGTTTATTTTGACCGGAATCAATCGCACTCCTCAGCTTCATGTTGGTATTAATTTTGGCATCAGTCGCCTTTGCTAAATATACTTTAGCGTATGCGCCTTGGCCTAGAAATTTTCCTGACAATACATATCCGTGTCTGCGACATTCCGCTGCCTCCAGTTTCAAATCCCAGTTTAATTTCGGATCTGCAGGTAAGAAACTAGATGAGGCGCTGACGTCCGGCATAGCGTTGTTACCCCCTAAGGCCGATTTAAGTTAATCCCAATTTAATACTGTACGGAAATCGTTCATTATTATTGCATTGTTCTAAGTTGCATTATTGGACTTCCGAAAGTAATTGTGATGTAAAAATACAGTTGCGGGCAGCGGAATATATCGTAACGATATCCGATTCTGAGGTGACAAATGAAGAGTACGTCATAATAATCTCAAATTGCTTGCAATACCAAAAAAAAAACGTTAGTTCAGTTGTTTAGAATTATTTTCCACATTAGCTAGTACAGCGTGATATTTTTGCACAATGCATACTGCAGCAATAACGATTCAAAACACATATCATGAATTTCCTAATCATACCGAAATCAAAGTACACATTTCCTGCTAAGTTTTCGAGGCGCCGTGTTGTAGGGTTAGGACGGAAGACTTTAGTAATGAGGCAATAATTATTTTGCAATGATACGCTGATCAGAGTGCAAAGTTCATTTAAATTCAATTTGAATAGGAATTGAACAAAGCATACATTTCCTCAACACAACATTGCTTATTGAGTTTATGGGAGTTGTTTAAGTCTTCTTCTACAGGTTTCAGGTATGATTGAGCCAAGGCCGAGTCAAGTTGCATTGCAAGTATTAACAGTACACCGTAGTCCCCGAGCTGCGGATTTTTTTTAAAGAAAATGCGTTCAATCTGAAACAAATGTTATCAATATACGCTAGAAGGTAACAAATAGCCGGGAAGCGCGGACCTGGCAACACCAGTTGCACTGGTATTACGTGAAACAGTTGCGCTGCATTTAGTATGGCTATAAACTTCACGCCGATTTCACGAACCTTTCTGGAGTATTATTCGAATTCAAAAACAGGACGCTCGCCGTCTACAAGACGACCGACCGGGCAATTGTTTTGCATTATATATAAACACTAGAAAAAGAAAAGAACGATAGGAAATTTTGTAAGGTTCAACCTACCCCTCGCATTCAGTAAGATAGTGGTAATTCCGGGGACTTCGGGGTCAATCATTATAATCAGAGTTGCTGAACTGTGACGTGAGGGTCAAAGTTTATACACTTCAAGAAGTAAACAAACAAGAGTAGTAGTAATTTGGCGCGAGGATATTGATTGATCAAGTGGAACTTGGCTTTACATTTGCACGTGCGCTGGGAGTCTTGAAATAGAACTATCATTTCATGCCGATGTTAATAAGCATTTATAAAATATACTTTATATAATCATCCAAATATATATTACGAAGTTTTTGCAGGACTCTAACATATGTGAATTCACTTTTTTGTTATGCAGAAATTAGCATCGGTAAACGAAGCATATGAAGGGTGCTAAAATATCTTGCAAGTCCTATGCCTTCAATTGTCGTTACCAGAACGTTACATACAAAAGAAACACCTGTTTGAGGATTTGCAACAGCAGTGCACATCTGCATACCAGAACTTTTTCTTTGTCGTCTTCTTTTTCTGGATACCCAGGTGTCAACTATGTACCGAAGCGCCACGTTTCATTCGGTTACAGTAGGGAGTACAAAAATAGTAATGAGATAACCGAAGCAGACATAAAAACGTTCCTTCAGGTGAAAAACATCAAAGCCCGCTCTGGAACAACCTGCTTCAAGTGCGAGAATGTCCTGCCTTCGGTCAAAGATGCGACCGGGCGTCCTGGCCGTAAGAGGAAGGAGGAATTTGAAAACATGACGCTCTACATTAACAAGACGACGGGGCATTTCTTCTGCACGGATACCTGGCATCGTGGGTCGTGGAAGTTTTTCAAGGAATCTTTGAATCTTCCGAGAACAAAGCCTCTTGAAACCGCTTTGACTGAGCACCCGGACGAGAAAATAATCATGACCTCCGACCTCGGCAGAGCAAAAAAAATGTGGGAAGAAGATTCGGTCAAACTGTCGGATCTTTCAGACCTATCCAGAGACGAGCTCTTAACCAAGCTGAACATCGACGCAATCCCCTTTTCAGAACTCGAGCTTTTCAACATCCGGTCGAACGCGAACGCGGACTCCTTGCTCGTACCTTGGTTCCCCTCGACCAATCAGATCGGTTTGCAAAAACACGGCGCTAAAGAGAGTCTGATCGGGTTGAAGATCATCTCTCTCGACAGAGAATCGAAGCGGTCGTTCAGACCCCGTTACCGGGTCACGAATCTGCCGCAAAAGAATTACTGGCCGCTGCTGGGACTGGGACACATCCTACCCAGCAGGAGCAGTGTTGTTCTCACAACGAATGAGTTCGATGCTATAGCATTGAATGCATTCAGTGTTAAGCACAAGGCACTTTGTCTACCTTCTGGTCTCACTCACATTCCTCTCGAAGTTCTTCCATTTTTAGAACAGTTTTCAGAAATTATTCTGTGGTTCGACAACGATTTAGTGTCTTGGGAAGCGGCACGCCAGTTTTCAAAGAAATTGAATGAAAAAAGGTGGAATGAAACGACCTTGCTAAATAAAAACTATATCAAATGTTTAGGTTGCATTTCCATCTCTATACAATATCAGCACAATTAATTTCCTAATCAATATTATGATTGCAGGTGTCGAATTGTTAGACCGACGGCTGGAAGTCCCAGTCCGCTCCAGGCCCTGTCCCAGAATTTAGACATGGATAAAATTTTGTCTGCCGCCGTGTCAGCAGAAATCAAGAACATCGTGTCGTTCACCGACCTCCGCGGTTTCGTGAAAGACGAGCTGATGAACTCCGGTAATGTTTCAATGAGTGCCGTATTCAATGTGGTGAATTGTCATTATTATTATTTATCATTTTGATGGAATATTGCAGAAACTGTATGTGGTATACAGTGGCAGAGGTTCCCCCACATTACGGGCAAGCTTAAAGGACACAGACGGGGCGAGGTGACTGTTTTAACGGGACCGACGGGGAGCGGAAAGACGACTTTCATGAGCGAATATTCACTGGACCTTGCTATGCAGGGTGTCTCGACATTGTGGGGCAGTTTTGAAATACAGAATGTCAGGTAAAGCTGGAAAAGGCTATTTTTTGTTATTTACATACAACACATGAATTCTTGTTATACTGGCTTTGCATTGTGTTCATTTGATCCATCAAAAAATATTTACTGATTCCAGACTTATCAAGACGATGATGAAACAGTTCGCGAGATCCAAACTGGAAAACCACATGACAAACTTCGAAGAGATAGCGAACAAGTTCCAAACTTTGCCGATTCATTTCATGACATACAACGGACCCCAGAACATAAAAGATGTCATCCATACAATGAGACAAGTACTGACTGTACTGTATATCTATTTCATAGACTCAAGAGCCAACAAGCTCAATTGGGATGTTTTTCAGGCAGCCTATGTACATGACATACAGCACATCGTGATCGACAATCTACAGTTCATGATGGGAACCATATCGAAGAACTTCGATCGATTCACAATGCAAGACATGCTCATCGGAGAATTTCGACATTTTGCCACGACAGAGCATATACATGTGAGCAATATTTCCTTTTAGTAGTGAGTGTGTGGGAAAATATTGAAATTTTAAATACTAATTCTCAATTCTAAATTTTAAAATTCTAGAAAGACATGGCTACTTTCCGTTTTAAGACCAAAGGAATAAATTTATCTGTACTCACAGGTGACAATAGTTATCCATCCAAGGAAGGAGGACAGCGGCCTTCCGTTGCAGATCTCTTCCATATTCGGGACGGCGAAGGCCACGCAAGAATCGGATAACGTAGTGATCCTGCAACAAGTTCAGAATTACGAAGGAGAAAAACGTATCACTAAAAAGTATGTTCGGAAATGCCAACTCACAAAAAAGTTTTTAGGAGGAATTAGCCTTAGCCTATTTATTACGGCAACCACTGGACTACAAAAAATGCCAGGAAGTAGTTATTGGCTCCTTAGGAAGCCTAATATGTCCTTTGTCTGCCCTCTACTCTTGCCCGGTTTTATTGTTTCACATAATATAATGGTTGCACAATCTTGTGTATCTCGATGTATTGTAGATGACAACCTGATGGGGCTAAACAGAACTGAAACTAATGGTGGTGGGACAGATTAAAAAGTTCTGTCTGTAGTTGTGTTTTTATAAAATCAATTATAATGCTCCCAGCAATCCTGGTGGTCGTACCTACCCTCCACAGTGAACACTAATTTGATATGAACCAAATACCTTATTTCTAGTTACCTTGAGATTGTCAAGAACCGCTACGATGGAGAACTGGGTAAAGTTTCGTTGTGCTTCGATCGGAACACGTTATGCATGTCACGGGATCCTGCGTTGGATAAGACAACTCAACTTCTGCCTGGAGATGAACCGAACAAAGGAGATGGCCAAGATGCTGCAAAAAAAGATGTTGAAGATGGACCGGTTGCAGAAACCGATGATTCTTCTGTAGAAAGTGCCGGAGGCTCAACTCCGACATGGTTTCATGACTGGAAAGCAAACAATACTTGATGAACGATGTATTTCTATTACACAACTATACTCTTACTAGTTTTTCTTATGATTTTCACTTACCAAACTGCGGATTCCATTGTTGTCTTTACCTGAAGTTTATGCTGCTTACAGGGGTGCTACCTTACTCGTATTATGCGGAAAGTTTTTAGTTATTATTTTTAAGTGAAAGTTGTCTGCTGAACATCCACTGCCTATCTTGCTCTATTACTGAACTGTCATATTACCCATACAGTCTTCTTTTTCCATGACTTCAATCATTGTTTCAATACACACCATCAACAAATGGCTCGTGGCATTATGGTCAATTAGACAGGTAGAGAGCGGGATTTGATAGTTTACAGCTGATGCAAGAGACAAGAGATAGTTGTTGGATTGTCAATTTAGACAGAAAATGCGTTGAAAGAATAAGAGATCTTGAAGAGAAATTTCCATGATGTCCATGTTCATTTCATTAAACTATGATCCACACAAGCTTTCCTGGAGCCTTTAGTTGTACCGGAACTTTTCGAACATTTTTCCCCTTTTCCATTACAACATGGGCACTGAAATATTGCATATAATTCGTCATCTATATAATAGGCAAGAAAGTTTGCCTGTCTGTTTGTTTGTCTTGAAATAACGTGAGCATTTCTCAACAGATCTTGGCCAGATTTAGCACGAATAACACATAAACAAAGAATATCTGGGTCCGGGTTTGAGATTCTAGCAAAGGGATGAATATGTAAAAAGTTGAGGGGATTGGATAGTTTTTGAAGATAGTTTGGTCAGTGCAGTATCCATAACGGTGAAAGTGCAGTCACGCAATGCGAAAAATGTGTATATTGTGCCATTTATTTATCACTCAAGTGCCGAATAAGATGTGTAAACCAACTGAACTGAAAATATTAGCTTTTCGAATCATTTCTGATGCAGCTCACCATAAAAATCATTGTGCCATTCTAACCAGCCCCTTACCAAATTCCACCACACAATTCACAAGACCTTCACTATCCAACTATTACAAGCACAATCAGTATACCATACTTAAGTTGAACCCATACCAAAAGTATACAGCCAACAGTAGAATAAGTATAAGTATTACAGCATTACATGCTAGTGAATTGACCTTTGACCAAACATCCAAAAGTGGGAAGGCCCGCTCAACCAGGAAGGGAAGGCTCTAGAAGCGTATCATGTAGAGTAGATATTGGAGTAAACACAGTACTTTTTCCGCAAAATATAAATTATAGTACTTAAATATTGAATTTCTAGAATAAATAATAGACTACAGGTACTCCTTTTACAAAAGAGGGCATTTTTCTAGAAAGAAACACTATTATTTATCAAAAGAGGCTTCCTTACCTATGCATGGATATACAGTATAATAACTAACAATAATAAGATGGGAATATACAGGAACGGGTGGGATTTACTAAAAATAAATGTTTAGAAATGCAGGAGCTATAAAATAATACTGAGTTAGCATTGACAACAGGAACTTATGTCTCAGACACTTACTCATATTGAAAATTAGTATTTAAACTCGATAAGACGAGCAGCCGTGATTTTATTCGTCGTCAGAAAACGCTTCCGTGTCGGCATTCCGCAGCAACATGTAGTTGTCCATGTCGATCGCAAGGCAGTTTTGGATGGCGTAACGCATCTTTTTCGTCATAGCCTGCTGGCTGGAGTACGGTGGCAAGCGGAGTTGAAAAAAGCAAGTCTGGCTTGTCGGTAGGCTGTCTACAGGCTGAATCAAGAGAATCAATTATTGATAGACAGGGAAATTAATAATACTATACTCTATATATTGACTAGCAGGGCACCGGCGCCAGGCATGCCAAGTAGAGGAATAACCGTCAAGATCAGGTTTTTAGTCTTATTACTCAACCATTCAGCTGGATTGAAGGGAGACTAAATATATTTTAATTTGGAATGACTGCCATTTGTTATGATTATAAACCTTGAAGCTTCACTGAAGTGGTGCAAATGCAAATTTTAGTAAAGAAAATGATTGCGATACAAAAATATCAGCTAGATACCTTGTCAATTTTGGTTATCTGAAATCTTTGGGAGATGTCGGCCACGTTGGATGGCAGCCTCGATCTTCCGGACACAAACTTCAGAAATAGGACTCTTTCACCGTTACTAAACTCTTCTAGTGTCTGCCACAGCCATGCAACCAGCTTGGAATCCTCCTGAATATCTCTATATCTAAAGCATAACACGTCCGGGTATATATCAGTATTGAATATTTCAACTCAACAGTTATTTCTATATTTGTTTCAAAATTTTTAATTTTTCAATTTAATTTTTTTAATTCTTAATTTTTATTGTTACAAATAAAATAATATAGATGGGGAATTTTTAAATTTTATTCTTGGTAAGGCCACCTTGATTACTATGGCCATATGTAGATCCAACACTACTTCTGAAGTTCACAAATTTTCATCTGTTTTAACTACCTGGCTATAACTTTGAGCATCTCGATATTGACGTATCTTGCTCCGCAAACCATACATTCCAGTTGTTCGTGTGTCACGAGCGATAGCAGAGGGATGGGAATAATTCTGGACATACCTTCTCTCACTGCTGCCACCTAGGGAAATATGTAATAGGTAAGAAAGATTCGAAGTTGTTCCCAAATTATGTCGGGAATATATATTTAAAAGTCTGTAAAATAAAACATGAGGATATAACTACAGAGAACATGAACTTATCCACAGATGCCTATTCAACAGCTTTATTTAACTTGATTTTAAACTACAATAAATACTCGATTATTTGAACAGCCGATATAGAAGACAACTTAATTTAACAAGATTCAAACAGTATAATAAATAAAATGTGAAAAGCTCATTTTATGAATAACTACCTAATCTTAACCTTCGCATTCACGGTTTTAGTTCAAATACAACGAATAATCCATGCATGATAGTGGCACCTGATTGATCACGATAAAAGGGAGCACAATAAAAATAATGTGATTCTGGAATGATATTATCCACATAAAAAGGATTTTGAATGCTAAGGGATAGTACAGTAGTCCATAAATCATATTATAAGGGATTAAAGTTCATAATCAATGATGTTAATCAGGGCCCAGATAACATTTACCCATCACCAGAGATAAGCAGAACTATCCTGGAGTCTAGTGAGCATCTAATGTGTAGAACTCCCATTCAGGCTATAATAGCTATCACAACATCATACCTGTCTGTCAAACTCATGGATCCGGAACTGCATTGCCCTCTCCACATACTCCTTCCTGTTATCAAAGTTCATATGAATACCCTGACCGCCGGGCATGATCGGCACGAACCTGCCTTCTGAATTTTGTCCGATGAAATACTCTAGTGGAATTATCTGAAAAGTGAAAAGCTTGGTTTTAATATGTCATTTGTATTATAATTGATGATTGGATGGGGTGTATAGTAAGGGCATGCTAGGTGAGTTCAGTACACCCTTCAAAGAAAGTCATAATAATAATTTTTATAAATATTGGACTCATTGAATACTAAAATCATGGATCATAATGGGTAGCTAATTTTTTTCTACTCTCATAAGAAAGATAGTGGTGGCTGTTTTGAGATAGCACTGCATACCCAAACAGTTGGCTGTTTCATGAAATAATCCTAGGCAGATGGGAGATTGTGGGAGAGTGACAATAATATTGACTGAAAGGTAAGCAACATTCAAACAGTACATATCCTATGTTCATTCATGGAGAAAAATTATGCTTGAACAGGTTCAAGCTTCTTGTGCATTTCTATTTGCAACAATTTATTACTGTTGATCTTCAACACTATACAGTTACAGAAGTAATTTCTTTACTTATGAGTTGAATGTAACCACTATAAAAATAACCACTGTACCTTCACCTTTAACCTTCAGCCTACACATTAAGCAGACCTACTGTTTAGAAATACAACACTAGAATAACTCACTTCGTGAAAATTCTCCGCAGTGACTCCAGCATTTTCTATCTCACTTATTCCTCTCAGACTCTGCGTAAACAACAGGTCGACTTCCTCGAGGTCATCCAATGTCATGGCGACGCCCACGAGTAACTTCCACACCATCGGAGCGAGATGCAAATCCAACGGTTTTTTAGTTCGGATAGCGACGCCGAAGAGAATGCCGATGAAATGGAAGTGGTCGAGATCTTCTGTGGAGTTCACCGAAGGGTTGAAAAGGAATCTATAAGAAAAATATTCGTGATACGTTTAAAACAAGCAGAGTACAGAGTGCTATGAACGTGAAGTAAAGGCTGGCATTCTTAGCAGAGAATTATTTCTTTCATAAGAGATATTTTTGTGCTACCACACACGGTGGAATCGCTTGTGACATGAAAAATCGGTGCAAAATGACAGGAATTTATTGATATAATTTTAATTTGAAAGTAAGAATGTATCTGTATGAATCTGTATCGAATCACATTCATATTTCTTTTCCTTATCTGTGACATCATGAGTTCTATTGAAAAGTTTGTGTGGAATCTCTCGTGTCCCGTGAGAGAAATTAGAGGAAAAATTGAATGAGAACATACACACGGACCAACTCCATACCTCCTGTGAGCTATGATAATATGAAAAGCACAACAAGAATAACTGGCTATGGAAAACATACCTGTCCAAGTTAAGTCCAACTCCAGCACTGTTATTTGGTGTTGGTATGAAAAGTTTAACTTCTTCACAGGCTTCCAGTTCCTTTACAGAATTCAGTAAAAAATATAGTGAGAATCTCAAAGGTACGAGTTAATACTTCAATTGGATAATAAGATTGTAAAAGTATGTTATAAAAGCATATGCAGGAACAACATGGATTTCCCTGCAACGTAGTACGGCCTCATGGCCATCTCATGCATATTCACACTATATACTGCTGATAAAACTAACAACTAATAAATTATTTATTTCCCTATTCAGTTTATCTCACCCCACACATCTCAGTGATGGTGTCATCAAACACTCCTCCTGCATCGTCTGCTCCTTCTCCGAGTAGTTTGACCTTCCAAGCGCGGGCGGGAAGCCTCAAATCTGCCGGGTTTAGTTTCACAACCTTCGAATGAAAATAGAAGATTA
>QXVX01007225.1:3961-31459 GCA_013436065.1 Halocynthia aurantium
GTGTAAACTTGTGGCAAAGTTGCTCTGAATTGATTTACCACTGAGCGAAAAAGCAAAAGAACTGCGATAAAGTGTGGTAATATTGCGCACCTGATGCCTGGGTCGACCGACAATTGATGGAAACACAGCTCTTGGTGCGTCATCTCCTGCAAAACCGGCCTTTACGAGACCTGAACCGTTGTCGCATACCAGCGCGGTTTGTTCTTCTTCTTCGTCTTCCATTTTTATATTTTCTGTGAAAAAATACTATCACGTTAAATAAATTCCATTTACATACATTTACCAAACATAACATGGTGAATGGCTTAGGTTAACGTGCAAGATTAAACAATTACTGTTCCATAGTTATATATGACACTAATATCATACATACTAAGTTAGCCAACGTGTAGACTATATCGTTAGTAATAAGACCCGTGTGCTGTTGCTGTTTGATTTAATCTTCTGAGATAAGAGTTCCCTTATTTTAAAAGGATAGTATTTTCAATATTTATCATCCAACTATCAATGGAGAACCGCCAACAACCAGTTGCTCTATTCTTATCTCGAAGGAATATGACAGTTCTAAATTAGAAGAAGCATATGAGAGGATTTCCAGACGCTCTATATCGGGGCCGAATTCCTTATTAGGCGAATACGTCCCAAGGGAAGAGAGATTGCTAATTCTTGCCACAAATTCAATCATGAGTAGAACATCGATAAGTTGGTTAACGGTTGTCTCTCCTGTAATTTTTCCTTCACTTAGTTCTGTTGGGTGTTGCCCAATGCTCACCAAGAAGGGAACTCAAATTTGGGATACCTAAATAGCAATACTTAACGCAGCTGTTCCACGCCATTAGTTCACCATCATTTATACGGAAATTATCTATTACTTGGGTCAGTAAAAACGCTCACTGAAATAGTACGGTGGAGTTAATACATCCGATTGTTCAGGAAACTATTTCTCTTGATTTCAAATTGATGAAAAATTTCAAATTCGCATCCATACTACATGAAACAATGCGTTGAAAAGGAAAAGTTTTAATTGCGAAATAATTCAGGAACTGGTTCTGCAAATCTTTGTCATATTCTCATATTTTTGTAACCAACCCCCATACTCTTGCGACCCTCTCAATTCTTTAATACGTTCCAAATCACTTTCCAATCGAGAATTAAATATGATTCCATATATTGGTATTTGAAATTAATAATATAGTATTCAATATAACGGATGGTAAATTTTTAGTAAAGTGATTCAAACAGATGAATGATATCCAATACAAGTACAAGTACAAGTAGAGTATGGCAAATGTTATAATAAATACTATACTATCCTACGAATTTTGTCTCAGTATATTGATCTATACAATTGCTCTAAAGTGGAGTAAGAATAATCAATTGGCTAACAAAAATCCAAATCCAAAGTAGCTATAACAAAGTATTATAATTATTTAGTACTCACGTGTATGTTATGTTCCTCCAAGAAGCTTTCTTCAATCAGTAGTCGGCCGGTTTTGTCGAATGACTGAGTTTTAATTCCGAATCCGAATGGAATATATACTCACGACGGGCTGTTAGCATTGCATCGATTTCTTTTTCTCACGACCATATAAATTCATAAAGATTGGTTTCAGCAATTAGTTCGGGGAATAGATATAACTAACAAGATTGCATTGAGCAAGTCATCTGGGAGCAATCACTCGGCGGCGCTCGCCTCCTCCCAGTGGCTTGTCACACCATATATGGAAAGTCACTCTTGCATTCCGTTTCACGCGTAGGAAACCCAGGCTTGCATCCAGCATACTTCAATTTTATCATAAGCCGATTTCCTTACAGGGAGTTTACTTTGCATCACTACCAAGCACGCTCTCTCTCTCTTTACTATGCGTCTCTCAAAATACATAGATAGCATTTGTCAATCGAATATTTCGACCTTATATGACAAAGTTTAAACAATACGGAACTTCATTTATAAATAGTGAATCTGCTTATTTCCACATTCCGAGGTTCGAATGACTCCAAAGATAATATACCTAACTATACAAGGCAATGGACGTAACACAAATAGTTTATGAATTACGAAGATGATACGCTAAGCGTAACCACCCAGTAAGGTTCGTAGGTCAAACCGCTCATTCAGTCTAATATTATGTGTACTGTACAGCAAGTCCAAATAACGGGTACTTGTGAATGTACAGATTATATCTTACAAAATGCTGAACCCATTCACCCCTGAAGTAAAGATGTTTTATTGGACATATTCAAGAAAAGTTACATAGCTGAAAATACTGTGGCCAGTGGGTGATTTCAAATCATGCAAGATTGGCGAAGGAACAACTGGTCGGCTTAGTGGAAGTCAACCCGTACGAAGGCACGGAGGGTACGAAAGCAATGTACGCATACAGTATACATGTAAGCAGAGTGATTTCATTCATCAATAGCTCTGGAATGGGAATGACACAACTAGCAGTGACCGTAATATGACAGATATCTCGTAGTCAGCGGGAAGACAAGCTAAATAATATTAATTGCTGATTTGAAAAAGAGATATATAGTTTTAAACTTGGAATCTACTGATCCCATTGCCTTCTATCAGTTGTGTAAACCACCACTACAAATTGGGTTATATGATACGGCGTAATCTTATATATAGAGAACCATAATAGCTTTTCAATGTACTGCATAAAAGGGAATAACGTAAACAGACGCTAATCCCATAGGAATCCGAATTACAATACGCAACAGTTAAGGAAATAGGGTACGGCTGTCGTTACTCCGACATAGCTGCGGAGGACTGAGAACTTCTCAATCCATGATGACGTAACTGGTTTGTGGTTCCGTGCTATTCGTGGGTTTGTCACTTGCAAAATGAGTGCACATGTCTATAATCAATATATATTGAAATTCTACTAACCAGGTTTGGTTGGGAATGGTCTAGTGTGATTCAATTTGTCCGTAAATGAATTAGTTTTATTGTATCAGCTTAAAAGTGATTTCCCAGAAGAAATGAGTATTAACTGAACAGCAAGTTAATTTTGATTTGTAAAGAGTATTGGCGAGCTGCAAATCAATATTCGTATTTCTACCTTTCATTCATCTGTAAAGCAATTAAAAAGTAGAAGTTCGAACTGAATCTGAACCGTATTAATCAAACACCAAGCACTGCTACTGCCTATAATACTAAATGTAACTGATTTATCATTATCTCGTCGGAAACAGCCTTTCATGTTAGAACGTTATTCCCTCCTTAGGCAGGAACTAAGTACATGCAACCTACGAAACAAGAGAAAATGCTAAATATTCAACTTGCGACGAATCTGTCCTACCATATCGATATCCTGGATCAAAATCCTAGGATTATTAAAGCGATATCTACTAATATATCATTAACATTTCTTAGCCAACATTTATTCGAAGACACAGTAAACGCTAAGACAAATAATGTATGCGTTACACAACAGACATAAGAATCAATGAAATAAGAAAATCATCTATAACGGTGGCTGATAAGCGACACGACAACAATAACATGGGTTATCTATTCCGCTGGATCGTTGTTGTAATATACTTTGTTAAAGAAAGGTCTTGCGCGCTTTCTTTCCTTCAATATATCCAGCAGAAGAGCTAAAAACAGTGTAGTGTTTAACGCATAAAAAATTGTCGAGTGATTAGTAATTTAAAGTTAGTAATAATCACTTTAAATACTACTACTGATACCTTCTTCGAATGATTTCATATCAATACAAGCTGGACTGGAACAACTGTATATAAGAGTAAAACAATTTGTAATCATTATACACTGACTTTTACATTATAATCTCTACAAAGAGGCTCCCACATCTACGCCTCCTCTTTCGGTACGACATTGGTTACAACAACGCGACCCTTTCCTTTTTTTTAGGCAAATTATATATAGTGGAAGCCGCTTATTATGATCGCGGATACTGTTATCAATCGGTTATTGTTATCAACATGAATTGGTCCGAAAGCATATTCATCCCTCACTTAATGTTGTCTGCCAGTTATTGTTATCAAATATAGTCTACCGTAGTTAGGATTCTCTGATAAGCATTTTCTGTAAGTTGTCAATTCTGACCAATACTTCAGATAACTAGAAATAATTCCAGTTTATTTACAAAAATACTCACAGAGCATCGCAGCTCTGCTGAACGTCGAAGAAACTAGAACTGACAAGGAGAAGAAAACACATCAGGTAGAAACGAGGAATCTTGTTCATCTGTTGGAACAAAAAATTTATGAATATTTATAAATGACTTTCTGGAAATTTGTTAATTTGGTTTCCGAAGCCTCAAGAGATTTATATTTAGACGCGAAGTCACGCATGCAATGAATGTTCCAGCGTGTAATTGACTCGAAATTTTATAAAAGTAGACGTATATAGGCAGTGCAATTCCAAAAATAAATTACTGCCGTCACTCAAATAGCGAAATGTGTCAAAATGTTTCGTTAGATATGTGCGGTGTGTCATATACACGTTGTACTAATGGACGTAAAATTTGCACTTGTGTCCAATATACGGTATATTGATTAATTTTATTATGTCCTGCCATTTTCGTATATAAATTTGAATTAGATTATTAATTATTATCCGCTGATATGTGACATGACTAAGGAGACCCTTCTTACGCTTGCAAAGACATCATATGTCTCGTATGACAAATGTTCGAAATTTCGATATAACCTAAAATGTAAATATTTATTTATATAAATTACACTCTACATCATTTTTAATTCCCGAGATGCTAACTGGCGAGTTGGTCGAAATGCTGAAGCTATAAAAAATTGCTACGATAGGACATGCAAGACATTGAATTTTCCGGGTTTTAAATATATTCGTTCATTTCCTACACTGATAAATGTATAAATTTATATCTCTGGATTTTCCTCCAAAAAAGTTTGAAATGTAGAATTTTGTTCCTGATTCATCTTTTTTTCATTTTGAACCGCATCAGACAGTGTCGGATTCCACTTTTAGGGCCCCTCCCCCCGAAGTAAGTGGAATCGGATTCATGTCCCCACACCTTAAGCAATTGTGCCACAAATGGATTTTGAATGTATCCCAGATTATAACGACATCAATGTCAGACATGAAAATGACTTATTTGTTGGAACAAACGGATTGCGAGGTAGATGGTAAATACAAAAATCTGGCGGTGTATTTTAAGTTAGTTCAGGTTGATAATGCTTTATCCGACATGTTTGAGATCTGAAATGTTTCGGTCAAGAATGGGAGCTAAGGCGAAACCCGTCATCCACTCACATTTAATAAAACAACCCAAATAATTTCAAAACTTTTTTCTAAATATAAAATTATATTTAAATAAATTAATGAATTTAATATCCTATACATTGCTTTTTGATTTTTACTGATTTTGTATAATTGTGGCCTTTCCCTGGAAATTATTTTTGGATTTAGAAAATGTTGGATAAAGAAGTATCAACCTGTTTACGTAACCTTTATATAATACTATTATTACTTTTATTACTTTTCTTTTGAAGGAATTCGATTTCTTTCGTGATATTGCACCAACGAGCCTGGAAGGATACTCTATCGAGGCGACTGTAACAAATCTAACAACAATTCTACAAAGTCTTTGCTGAAAATAAAATAAAATGTAAGCTATAGGAATTAAAATTATTCCAACATATACACTGTAAGTTATAATTTTCACGAATTGAAACGTTTTAAATAATTTCACACAAATCCATAGACCTGAACCTGAACCACATTGAGTTACTGCACCTTTCGAATTTCAATCTTGGTATTCATTTTTCTAGCACTTTTGAAAATCGATAACAGTAACACGTGCATAGACATTAAAATAAATAAATAGTGAACACCTTCAAAAATATATTAATATCGACTATGAAATCTCTCCTCTGCTTTGAAAATAGCAAGATGTACCACACGAATAACAAGACAGTGTACTAATAAATTTCCTCCATATACATTTACGAACTCTAAACAATGTGATGGATGGTCAGAGTCGATGATGCTACTGGCTACAGGAAATTATTTCTTAAACCCTAAGGTCTAAATCGATTTTTCGTATTAACTTGGCTCGTGGATAACAAGAGTTCAATGCGCAAGGGAATGACGCAGAAAAGGACGAAGTAACGCGAGAGGTATAAAATTCTTAAGTGGATAGAAAGTTTGGGTCCGAAACAAACGCGAAACTGAGAAGCAATTCTTGGAGCGAAGCTTTTAAAAACCCAATTTGCCTGACTTCTAGACTAATGAGAGCACAGTAATGTATTTCGATAGGTCAGGTATTTTGAATTCCAATTCCCAGTAGGTTTGTTGCCCGTTGACGAACCTGGCGTATTTTCAACACAATACCTTAAAATGCTTTGGTTGAAATTATTAATTTGAGCGCACACTACTTAAGCTAAGCGAATTTCAATAGATTTTTGTTTCTGATTATTTAATTCCACCAACCGATATCGAGTGGAATACGGGCATCTCAATTTCTCTATAATGAAAAACTTACGATGATATAGCTGTTGACAGAAATACACTAATACAAATTAACTCGTGCATATACGACAACCCGATCAACCGAATTAATTTTAACTGTCCAGAAAAATTATAAACCGATTTCAGTACTATATTTACATTGCAACACTCCACGCATCGATAAACTATTAGTTATTATGAAGTAATGACCGTACTTCATCCTGAATAAAATGTCGAATTTCAGTGTCAAATATTAACATTTTAATTAATTATAGGGACTACAAATAAGGGTATAGATAAAATTCAGCGAAATCCGCTCGTAGAAGAAGGAATAATTGGATGTCTGCCATTTTAGTAAATGTGCTTTCTAATTATGTTAGCAAGGATAACATCCATTAATGTATTTCACTGACAAATCGATCGATAAAAAGACGTTTATAGGTTATGTACATATTATGGGTTTACAATGAATGAAGGACCCATGAGGATTCCAGTGGGTGTAAAAAAACACATTTCTTGAAAGTCACGCTTATGAATATTGATGTTATGTTCATACTTCGCCTTCGACACTAACCGACAATTTACTAAAACTAAGTTCATAGGAAACTGGCGAGAGAGGAAAACAAATTTTAATTTTTACAGCATCTATTGAATTATAATAGCAACGCCGAGTAACAGCCAATTGTTACCGCTCCCGTTAGGCTATTTCTTATCCATCCTTATTATGGAACATTCGGATTGAAATGGAAGACAACCGAAATATCAGAATGACGTACATGCAAAAAGTTTCCGCCGTTTCCAAATGCTGCGATGAACTAATTATATCGAAAATCGACTATACCCATGATGTAAAGAGCCCGGTGTATCGATTCAAATTTAATTCAACCTCAATCGTTCTTGAAATTGGGCTCTAGAATAGTTAGCCCAACTATGCATAGCATTACCTAAGACTATTTAAGACCATGACTTATATGCAGCGATATTGCGAGCCACTGTAAAAGTTATAAATCTCACTGAAATAATGGTTTTATCGATTTACAGAGTTGGTGGCTAGAATGGGAGGCATTTTGGGAGAAGTTGGAGTAAAAGAAACATAGTGTACGAGGTATGTAAAATAGGAACCAGTATCAACGCTTAATTGAAGTATTATTTTGGTATTACGTATTATATTCGATAAATTATACAAAATTGTTAGGTTGTATCATAGATGTCTCTATCTTGTGTATCCATACCCATGTATACATATACAAAATTATGGACCAGCAGAACGACAAGGTCGTCATTAACCGTAGGGTGGAGGTAGAGATGCCATGACTCGGGATTTCATCCCCTCCGGACCCAGTTCTTCTTTTCCCATTATTCTTGGATGCATTTGAAGCTCAATGATAAATATCTTTTATTCGAAACGAACGAACAAACTTTCGCGCTCAATATAAAGTTTATATAGATCACACCAATGGCGTAGTGGTAAAGTACGTCATGTTATGGATGACTACTCTCAATGAAGCAGAAGTAAACGTGATTATCACATTTATCGCTATAACTTGTAAACACAACAGGGCAACTTTTAAAAGTATGGTTGTTTTTTAAAGCGATGTCTTCGAAACCAAAGGATGACTTTGATTCGATTATCTTCGCCGAATCTGAATGGAGGGAAAGGGGTTTTACAGAAGGAATAGAACATGGCGAAAGGCTGGGCCGGGAAATCGGCATACCAATGGGAATTCAGAAAGGACGGGAGGTCGCCGAAGAAATAGTATTCTATCTGGGCTTTAGTGAAACGTTTATTAATATCCTCGAAATGAAACCAAGAGACAATTCTGACAAGGTCACTTCCATCTTGAAAAGAACTGTAGCACTAATAACAACTTTGACACAATCGTCACCGAACGATGACAACTACTGCGAACTTATCAGTAATATAAGAGCAAACTTTAAACGTGTTGCCTCGATTCTAAAGGTTTCTGTCGGATACAAAAACAAAGATGTCAGTTCTTACAAGTTTTAATTTGTGTATCGTGGGTTAACCGAACCTCTCCCTGTCACAATTCAATCTGTATTTTTCAGATCTATTTATCATTGTATAAACAATGCCAAATAAAATCTAATAGTTGAGGAAACTACTGAAAAAGCTATTTGAAAATTAGGTGCCATTTGAAATGTACATGAGGTGATCACAGTTCAAGGAGAAACGCATGATTACAAGGGAATTATTCCTTGGTTAAGATTTATGCTAAAATTTCACCAAATTTTAGACAGTTTGAAATTGATTTTTGCCAGTTTTTATGTTTTGACTCGGACATGACTTTGGAATTTATAATACAATTGCATTTTGTAAATAGTCTAGGCTTGTTGGTGTAAAATATTCTACTTCTAGCATCGTACGACAGGGTTATACTATAAGCCAAAAAATTGGAATAAACATGCAAACCAAATATAATTTTTGTTTCATTTCAAATAGAAAAGCATCAGATAAACAACGCTTGACTTTGTCCAGTTATATAATTTTAATTTACTAATGTGTTTTTGTATTACATTTTAGTTATTTTTTTCATCGTAAATAATTTCAAATGCATGGCATCATCTTCGGAAGACGTTCATTTTATGGTTAATAAAGTGAGGAATAAAAAAAAAGATGGAGTGTTGTACCTCATGTCAGAACGAATCGCGTGGTGCCCCCATGGTAAAGATCATTTCGACGTCAGTCATTTGTATGCTGACATCAAATGTAAGTTTAAGTTAGTGATAAGAAAAAATATAATCAGTATTAATAAGATATTTTTCTACAGGTCAAAAAATCAGTCCTGAAGGAAAGCCAAAGATACAACTACAAGTTGTTCTTTTAAATGGAGAAGCAAAAACATTTCATTTTGCCAATGTGGTATGTTATTACCATGAAATTGATTACTCCTACACTTGTACACATTAACCTGTATATATTCTTGTGCTGTATCCTTCATTTAGCTAAGCAATCTCCCTAACATCCATCCATGTATTATAGTCCTGCAATAAGTTTTATTGTAGCTACCACTTATTATCTAGATCTAGAACTATCTAACCATACAATAAAATGATCTTGCTTTTATCAGGATACCTAAAAACCTAATTCAAGGATCTAAAAATAAACATCATTATGAAGCTCCCTTATTGCCGTTTCAGAACAAAGATGAGGCAAAGGAACAGCGGAATGGGGTCAAAGACATTTTATCCGAAATGATTTCAAAATTTCGACGGAAAGTAGATAAAGACCTCGAGGAAAAAAATAGGTAAAGATAACCGAGCTCAATAACATAACCGAGCTCAATTCATTATTTATAATTTGCAATACCCAAATCCCCATAGATTACTTCAAGAAGACCAAGGACTTTTTCAGACATATAAAGATTTGGTTGTAAGCGGTGTTATAACTCCAGAAGAATTTTGGGCAACTCATGCCAAGGTATACTATATTTTCTACAAATTTACATTTGAATTCTTGAGACCCATGCTGCGATTAAAATCTGTTGTCTTGTTCTAATTATCAGAAGTTATCCTCAGGCGCAGGTGAAAAGCAAAATGTTGGTGTCTCTGCATCTTTTCTTTCTAACGTTAAACCTCAATCCGATGGCTGCAATGGACTGCGTTATAATTTAACCGCTGATACTATTGAATCGATTTTCAGAACATATCCTGCAGGTAAAATGGTGAATAACCATTGCACAATGGCGGAATTATTATTTAGTTTAATGACGTTGTATCACATAACTTGATTGTAATCATTCTTGTACCAGTAAAAAAGAAATATATGGACAAAGTCCCAGACAAACTGAGTGAGAAAGAATTTTGGACCATGTTTTTTCAATCACATTACTTTCATCGCGACAGAGTGAATCAGGCTAGTAGTAGCAAAGATATTTTCTCTGACTGTGCAAAAAAGGACGATCAAGGTAAATGATACAATGGTAATGGTAAAAGAACATAATTACATGAATGCTGTACTTGCCCATAGAAGTACTCACTATGGCATTCTTCACAGGTGATTGGATACTGCTCTCGCAACAAGGATGTATTACTTTTTATATTTCAACATAAATATTCAATGTTCTTTAGATATCTTATCACTGCTGGAACTCGGGGTTAAAAACCCCTTTGTAGATCTGACCTACCTGGTAGATGAAGACAGCACGCAAGATGAGGTACAGTCCAACAGGACACAACCAATATTGCCTAGACCTGAACAATAATAAACTTGTATATTTAGGGATATGGTAACACAAGCAATACGGATTCAGGCGTCAAATTTAAACAATCCAGTACGCAATTGATGAGTAAGAATATCATCAAGAGGTTTAATCATCAAAGTGCAATGATATTATCATCCTGTGCTGGAAACCAACCGCAAGCGAATGGCGAAGCCCATGATATCATTGGAAATGGTGATGCATCACCACCACCGATTAAAAAGGTAAAAAAAAATCCCATCTCTGACACTATTAGTACGAGCAATTCCACGGTTCACAAACACAACATTTATAATTGTAACAGATACGTCTGAGGGAATTATTGGTGTATGACGACTTGGAAGATACAGAGAAAAATCATGTTTCAACACTGAATCTACAAAAATCTGAAAGGTTGCTAGATTCAAATATATATTGAAACATTTGTAGTTTTAAGGAAGCCAATTCTACACTGCTCTCTCCTTTCTGTAATACCCCAAGTTGGTCTTCCCATAGCAAACCGCAAACCCCACTACCAAGGATCAACTGATCTCTTGAGGTGTAGAGAAAGTACTTTTCTGCCCATGCTAACATTATTTTGAATTAGACTACTTTTACATATATCAGTACTAAAGCACAACAACCTTACTGTGCCTCCAAATATACAAAGGATACCTCAACTAACAATATTACAACAATACATTTAGATATAGCCACGGACCAACACTACTAAGCGAAGTTCACGAAGAGTCAAATAGTCGAAACCTGATCGAAGGCTTAAATGTTGTCAAATCACAATGCTCTTCCTACAGGCCTAGACTACATCAGGTTAGTATTTATTATGCGCCATACCAAACAGTGTGAACCTCAAAAATTAGAGGAATACCTGTAACATTCCTGTATTAAATTATTAAGGTAATTTTCACGTACATTCGTGAATAAATAGCCTCCATCTAAATACCATATTATCTAGTAATTACCATTTACAACAATTAGGTACTAACATCATCAAATGCAAGTGCTGCTCTGGCCCAACTGTCACCTGACAGCAGCACAAGATCAAGCATGAGTAGTGAAGTAATTGATCAACTTATTCCTGAACCATTAAGAATAGATCTCCGAAATCTGTATGCATCAGCTACGGAATTATTACGACATTTTTGGTCTTGCTTTCCAGCAAACACACCAATATTACAAAAGAAGGTAAGGTGGAATTGTCCTATCACAGACATTTCCTTTTTTAGCTTCAAATAACTTATTTTTTCCAACGAAAGATTGCAAGAATGTACACAAGCATGGAAAACTTCAGGCAAACCAGAATTGCTGCATTTCAAAGGGAGCTCATGCAAAATCGAGTAGAAGTTGATGTAAATAATATTAACTAATGTTATTTTACCTTCAAGAATTCATATTCTTAGCGAGATTTCTTTTCCTGATTACAGGTGACACGGCAAATCTCGGACATGATTGATCAGGCCTCAGCAAAATTCAATGCATGGCAATCTAAGAAGCAAAACAAGAGATAGCGATAACTTTTATACACTTCCTCATTTCTGCGACTAAACATAGTTGTTCAGCGATGCTTCTTACCTTATTCAATTGAAATACAATCGGTCTACTGTCCATTGTGTGTTAAGTGTTAAATTTTAAGCAGTGTAAAAAAGTCAGGATTTACAGAGTATTTTTTATTACAAAACGTGGTCAAGACAGTTCTAAAAAAATTTACAGTAATTGTTCATGGCTATCTGTCCTCAAGATGTTTCCATGGAAGCTGCATCTCCAGATGCAGCAGGAGCGGGTGGCAATTCGTTACACATGAATTCTTTCTGATATTCTCGCAAAAATGTGGTTGACCGTGATTGATCGATAAATAGAGAATAAACTCGTTTGATATCATTCACAGATACTTCAGTACCCTGGCAAAAACAAAGAGGTTGGTAAATTATTGAGTACAGGTATAGTTCGAAATATTGCTTTGCTAGAGTGCCCTCTAATTCAGTAGTTTATTTTTACGAGTGACACCTTATCAGTTCCCTAGTGGCCTCTTATATGCACTAATTTATTAGTTAATAAAATGGACTAAGGAGAAGCGGTTGGGAAGTTATAAGGTGATCATACCTTCCTCTTACGAGAAACCAAATTAGCTGCGGTAATCAGCTGGATAGCATAACGAAGTGATGTTTCCATTCCTATCCTCGTTAAAACCGACAATCCTTGTTCTTCCATCTCAACATCTTCCTCCTCGCAACGAATTTGAAGAATCTTGAAAGTATTAAAACCGTATAAAAACCACTTAAATAATTCGAATAAAAACAGTATCACCTATAAAGGCAAAAAAGGTGTATATGCTATACAAATTCGAGGCTATTCAGTAAAGTTATTGCTTGTTCGTTAGCTGTAACACACAAACCTGCTTAGTTTCTTTTTCTGTATAGGGAGTTGTTGATATAATCAGAAGTCTGTCAAGAAGATCGATAGGAATTCCATGTGGACTTTCATAGTGGGTCCCCCGAATTCTAGAAACGAACGATATAATATTCATTAGGCTTGGTTGAAATACTAGTGGAACTGATGTATTTATAAATTCAGCCAGTTTTGGCAGACTGGCCCAAGATTGTCTGATAAAATGGAAATGTACTTACTTCGTTATTCCTCTGTTGGTTGCCATTATAAGAATTGGAGCCATGTCAGTTTCCAAGGCACGATTGAGAAAGGAGAAACATTCTATATCAAGCATGTGAACTTCATCAACAAATAGGACACCTGGTAATCGAGCATACGAAAAATAAATATCAACTTAACCGAGGAAACATGTGGATACTTACATACTACAGTGATAAATTGAATATGAAAATTTTAAGTACCAGGAATTATTTCAGCTTTTCCTTCCTCTCTCCATTCAGCAACTTTTGCATTGATCTGTTCTCTAACTTCGGTTTTGATTTCACCAGTATCCCCTTAACACAATAGATAATTAAAAGATTCAAATTCGATCTGGAAGTTGTTATCGAGTGTACCTCAATCTCGAGTATAATTCGAGGTCAAATTAAAGACAAAAAGTAAATATAACTAAAATATTTAACTAAATATATTTTTCATGTGCTATTGAGAACCAAAATCATGCTCATTAAAAAAAGGAGCAAATTTTATACCCGAAAAGAGGGCAAGAAATCCTTGAGTTCTGCTGTTGATCACATCGATCTCATGCAGAGACACTGTATGGACGACTTCTTTCCGCTTTTGCAATTCTCCTTCAGGACACTGCACGAATCTCGTCTGCGCATCCATGGCATCATAGTCTCTCGCTCTTGTGAAGGATCGGCCCAATTTCATAATCTTCCCGGTCGCTTTGTCAATTGTTATAATATCACTGGAAAAAATATCAGTTAGCATTAGTCGAATTATAATTACCCTATCAGTAGATATTAATGTAGAATCGATAGAGTATTCCTCAAAATTCTATTCTTAAATCCAGAATTTCAAACCCTATCCTGGAAGTATTACAAGCTCACAATTAAATGAATACTAATTACATGAAACATAGGATTAACACACTCAATACATACCCAGCTTGTATTTTTTCTTTGGTTATTTGCTCGATCATTTTCTGTCCCAAATCGTATATGGTCTCCATGTCTGTAGTCTTCAAGGTTAGTTTTCCTACTTTTGCTCCCTGATAAACATCAGGTTTGTTAGTTCATAGCCATAAATATTGGCTTAGGAAAAGTAATGATCACTGATAAGAATACATGCGACAATACTTCAATACTTTCATGAATAGTAGAGCGTTAAATAATTTCTTGATCTTTTGTTTATATAAATAGATATCAATTGTGGAGCGACAACAACCCATGTTGTAGCAATATAATAACTAACAATGTTGACGAATGATATTTGCTATAAAAGCCTCTACATAACAATACTATTGACTATGTAATGTAATTGTTACAGGAGCAAAAGGACTGGGGTTCCCTTCCCACACAAACAAAGACGAATACTTCATTTATATATATATAATAAAACTAATAAAAAAAGATTCTCACCGTCCCTGTCGCTGGTCTTTCAACACTAACTTCAACTACTTCCCCTTCAATCATTTCAGTTTCTTCTTTGATACGTACACCAATAGATTTTCTGAATGCCTGCATGGTTAAATAAAAAAAGAATCGTAAAAATTAGGCAGCGATAATCATACAACCACCTGCTAACTATTCCTAATTTTTTTAGCAGACACAAAG
The DNA here is from genome assembly GCA_013436065.1 of Halocynthia aurantium. Taxonomy (NCBI): domain Eukaryota; kingdom Metazoa; phylum Chordata; class Ascidiacea; order Stolidobranchia; family Pyuridae; genus Halocynthia; species Halocynthia aurantium. The sequence goes on from QXVX01007225.1 coordinate 18,856, forward strand.
TCGATAAAAACAGTGGAAAAAGGGACTGAGTCAAGAGAAGACCAGACCACATTGCATAATACCTATTCCACCAATACTGCAAAGAATCATGGTACCTGGGTTAAGGCTTCGGTTTTACTCATTTCCAAAGAAAATATTTCGCTCCCTGCCATTGCTTGAAAAGGTGTGTCTTTGCCGAGTGCTTGAGCTATCCCCATAGCGATAGCGGTTTTACCTGTTCCCGGATGACCCGCGATCAGAACTGCTCTTCCAGCTATTTTACCGTCCTAAAAGAAAAGTGAGTTAAATTGTCACTATCATGATAAGATGGAATTTTCAAACAATTATAGAAAATTGTCAGATCCAAATTATTTTTCATTTGTAATTCACCTATCACGACCAATGAGCTGTCAATAAAATCATATCCCACAAGGTTATTTTATTACTAGCCGGGAATAATAACTTTGAAATCTTTCACAGATTTGCAAGCAGTCTTTTTACCTTGATCATTTCAAGAACTACACCGGCCGCACGTCTTGCTGCAAGTTGGCCAACCATTCCTTGGGAAACATGCTTGGCTTCGAGATCATCATTCAGACCAAGTCCACGAATGTGTGAGTGTGCTCCTATGCGCTCAATTCTAGTGACTTCACGAACTTCTTGAACTTTACTGGATGTCTGAAACATTGAATGATCCAATATAAAATCAAACTTAAATAGCCAGGGACCGTAGCGTTGATAAAGTAGAAATTTATTCAATGGCGATAACTAAGTCAAAATTTCAGTCCACGTTTTTTCACTTTTCCATGAGGTTCCCTGCTCTTTCACATTTTTGAGATCATATCTACATTACCCTAACATAACACGCCTCAGACCTCTCTTCTTACCTTGTAATAAAATATAATGTTTCTCAAAAATTGTGACCAGAAAGGTCGAATTTGAATTTACAAATTCCGCAATCGAGTCGTTAACTTAGTGATATTCAATAAGTCAGCATTAACTTACCGTCATTTTAGCCAAGTTTCAGGAAGAATTGCACTCGGAATTGAAAATACTTTCTTAGTTCGAAATTTCTAAACAACCATGCAGTAGTTTGATTTTAGTGCAATCCGTTGGTCAACCACTGAAGTGTTACCGAATTAGAGATAATCAGCACCAGCGAAATGCATTGTGGGTAACACATGCCATTGTAAAATGGGTATACAGTATCTCCATAACGACTCACGGAGCCGGGTAAATGATTCAAAATGTCAAAGAATTATTTCTTTCCCGAATCAACGAATTCAATATCGAAGTATCCATACACTGCCACTATTCGGTATAGGCTAATGTTTATCGTGAACAAGGTCGCTAGCAGCAACTAAAGAAGTTTCTAGAATTTGTGTTCAGACAAACAATTGTTTCTCAGATAACGAAATGACAATAACTACCGCAGATAAACTGTCGATCTTGCAAATCGGCAAAAATAAAAACATGACTGTTTCATCGCCTATTCGATGCCTGTAACGGTGAATATAACCTTGCCAAATTTATTTTATCTAGCACAAAACAGAGGTTATATGCGTTCTGGAGGTTATATTCTGTATTAAGAAAAGAAATTAACCAGAATACCTATTTTTTTAGTTGCTATATATGTCAGTCATTACAACTGATTACATTGATTACATCACTTAGGTCTTAGATGAACCGAAGTTTTGTAGCTCGCACTCATCAACCTCCTCCGACTCTACTAGCTCAGGAACTCCGAAACGAAAGAACTTCCGCACTTTGGTCGGTAAAAAGCGATTGTCGAACATTGGTATGAAAAGCTTTGGATCTAGTTCGGACGGAGAATTGAAGCCTGGAATAAATACGTGATAACGGGTTACGGAGTAAGAGAACGATTCATAGCATTATGTTAATATCATCATACCGGTCACAAAAGATACCAATAACGCAAAAATAATAGTCAATGCAGTTCCAATCACAGAATAGTATTGGAAATGGATGCTGTATAGGAATTGATCGAAGGAATAATACCTGTGAATACAGTAATTGAAATGTGACTTTTACAAACAGAAATCATAAATACTGTAAACTATTTCAGAACGATTTGTATTGAAATTATTAATATAGAGGTTTCTAACATAGATTATTCCTGAAAGAGTCATTGGATCAAAGTTGTCAAATGTTTTCAAGAGTTATTTCATTCTTAATTTAAACCTCAAACATTATCGAACCTTACCCTTCTACTTCCGAAGGATCTGAAGTTACCAAGTTCTGCCAAGTAGTCGCAGTGACGCTTGCGGAATTAACTGTTGAATTGGGACACATGTCGGTGAAAGTAGGTGGCAATTCAACACGGGGTGGCACTTTTAAAAGAAACATGGAGCCTAGAGCAATCCAAAGCAATATGGCATAACTGACGGCTGTACCAGCCATAACACCCTGTTAATTTTTTTTGGCAAAGACTGATTACTGACAAATTCAATGAATTATTGCTGTATAGGCGAAAAGAGATCTTTACCACGGAATTTATCCACGGAAAGAGGAATCCACACAAGTAAGCCGCGCCGATAGGAGCAGACGTTGAACCCACGATACCAATTGTGATTTTCAAAATGTTAAATTTTGTAGTCGAAATAAGAAAGGAGACAAGCATGAAAATTCCGCCAAGTATGACACCTGGAAGACGAGAGGAAACAAATCACTTTCGTTCCATATATATTCCTCAATTAATTGAAATGAACGACAACGTGAAGTTTATAATATTTACTTGTTATTTTGACCACTTTTATTCGATTTTTTTCGTTTTCCAATTTTGGACACCTTGGTCTAATAATATCCTCCACCACAACAATGGCATATGCGTTAATGGCTGAAGACACCGTGCTGCCAAAAAAACAGTAATATCAAAATTACATTTCAACTAGAAATGGTTATTATTCAAATTCACCTCAAAGTTCCACTGTAGATAGCTGCAATGAAGAACCCAGTCATACCCGGCATGGTTTGAAAGACTTCAAGGGCAATATAAGGGATACCTTGGTCCAATCGCGCTAATGACCCCGATTTAACCGGATCACATCCTTCAAAATAGGCGTACATCACTAATCCATTGGCAATAGCAAGCATTGTTACGAAAAATGTTGGCAATACTTCAACCAAGAGTGCCCTGTAACATAAAATCCCACCTTAGAGAGACAATAAAAACCATAAATCTTACTCTCCTAAGAGAAAGAGACCCATTTTGCAGTCATTGTATAGTTATGCAATGATTGAGTGTTAGTAAATTTAAGTTGAAGATGATAAACCATTGAGCCTTGCGACTTGTTCTGCATGATGTGATGCGTTGAACATTTGCCGGTCCGAAGACATACACGAAAGCCTTCACGAAAAATCTCCCAAAACATATCGACAACGGTGATTTTCGCGAGGTTACGTCGAAGTCGGCACTGAAAAAAGAAAAAGAAAAATTCCTTTCTATCTATAAAACTAACGTAAGCAGCTAGACATACTCAAAAAAGGTGTTTCTCTGTCCTCTATCCAGCGCTGCGAAAACTTCGTCAATACCTCCAATCACCATCAGAGTTTTGATGAAAACAGCGAAAGATCCTCCTAGCATTATGATAGCTTGAAGAGTGTCTATCCATATTACAGCTTTGAAACCGCCCTGAGGAAGATTTATTCAAGTATAGGAACAGCGAATAATGGGTTAGGAATTTATGAACTATGAAATTTGTAGGCAATGTTTTAACCGGAGCAGAACAACTTTGCGAGTTTGTTTGCACTCAAAATCTTTTTGATGGAAAAGCCTATTTACTTCCATACATTGCGCAGAACCGATCAAGCAACGTGTTCGCTCTTGCATAAGAAGGACTTAACATTCCGATCAACTTTTATACTTATTATTAAAAAGTCAAATTTGATATTCTATCTTGTATAATACCCGTATTTACCAGAGTGGTATAAAATGTGCAGATGACAGAAGTCAGCACAATACTCCAAGCAAGAGAAAGAGGACTCACTACACTTAAGGCAAGTGAAGGAATGTATATTGCAGCTGCCATAAAGATGACCTGGAAAAGACATATACTCTGTTGTACTCTATTACTTTAATTCTAATCACTTGATACGCAGTGTTGCAACATAGACATCTAAAAAAATCTCACTCAAATCTTACCGTAGTAATAAACTGTGCTACTGAAAACACTTGCCTCGTTGTCCTGCTGAATCGAAGTTCAAAATACTGCAACAGAAATAAATTAATTAATTGGAGTGTGTGTGTCTGTATGTGTGTAACCATGTAACCATGTGTGTGGCAATAAATCCAAGGGTTCTTGACTAGGCACTCTTGCAAAATTGCACGGGGATCGGATTCAGATAAGCTCATTTTTTTCGAAAAAGGGTCCTAATTGGGCAGCTTGCGACAGTATATCTATGATTCTATGTGAATGCTATGTACCTTACTTTTTCACAGTGTTACAACTTTGTACTGGATTTCGACATTATGTTAACGACACAATACAATGGCAGGTAAAGTAGTATTATAAACGAATCGGCGAATAGCCGGAAATGCAAGTAGTATAGAAATGATATACCACTATCGCACTGTTTCATATAGATGAGATTGTGAACAAGCGGAAACGCATAGTTTCCTAGACCAAGACATGCTATTTACCACTATTCCTTCCAGGCCTAATGGATTGCGCTTAAAATATAAAATGACCAAGAGTGTAACCCGATAAAACAGAAGAACGTACCTCAAAAATGGATGAAACCTGCAGACGATGGATGGACGGAACGAAAAAATATATCGTGAAGAACGAAGCGAGAACGAACATAACAGCATACCAAACTCCTGCCGTTCCCACAATGTAGGCCTCTGTTGGAAATCCGATCATTGTAACTGCCGACCTGTATGTGACCGACAGCGAAAGTCCGATGATAACCTGATGAAAATGAAGAATTGTTAGCTTCACTTGAAAATGAATATACAAAATTGAATGCAAAAATTCGAACTTACGGGGTTCATATTTTTTCCTCCAAAGTAATAGTTCTTCGATGTCGCATTTCGCCTGTCTTTATGCCCAAAGTAAATCCCAATCAAGGAGGAAACCACCAGGAGCCCTGAAAATGCATTCAAATTATACTCTATGGGAAAACTAGAACGAATCTTCATCGCTGCTGGCTTCATAGCAGTTACCAAAGTGTAAGTTTCATACCTATGAAAACTATAAGATCTTCAGGTCCTAAATTCTTCATTGCCGCATCTATCCGCCTAGATTTTCAAGTCACCAACAAGAAATAGAATACTTCCTGCGAGGTAAAATGTTCGAGCATTTCTCCGGTATACTAATAGCATACAGACGAATGCATGCGAAGCATGACTAATGATGAACATATATACAATTACAATCTATAACAGCTGACGTCAGCGAACCAAACGTTTGTATTTAGTTATATTTTTCATGCTATTTTCTATACACGTCTAATAATGGATAAAATATATATATTATATGTATTGGTTCAAAACCATCCTTAGATGATAAGTGATTATTTTTCTTCGCCATTTCTTGCCTCTTTATGCTACCGCGCAGTCTAACTCCACGTCTGTACTACTGATTAGACTTAATCTTGAATTTATTAGTTTATTACAGAAGTAACTGTCGATCTCATTTTACTAAGGCAGATTAGTAATTTGTAAGTAATGAAAACATTATCTAACGGCTGTAGTTGACAATCGTGATAATCTTTCGTAAGTGCAAGAGGTCGTTAAGCGGGTATTGTATTTGGTTACTAAACGTTAGTCAGATCATGAGAGCCAAAATTTATTTTCTAAAGTTTTTGTAGCTCGCTGTCATCAACTTCGTCCGATTTCACTAACTCGGGAACTCCGAAACGAAAAAACTTTCGAACCTTGATCGGTAAAAAGCGATTATCGAACATCGGTATGAATAACTTTGGATCGAGGTCGGAAGGGGAATTAAAACCTGGAAAAAATTCGAGCGTGAACAAAATAAAAATTGAATAATTAAACAAAACATCAATGTTTACCGGTAGCGAAGGATACCAAAAGTCCGACAATAATAGTTATTGCGACTCCAATCACGATGTACAATTGGAAATGAATACTGTACATGAATTGATCAAATGAATACCTGTAATAAAAGCAAAGAATTTATAAATATAAACGAGTACTATCATATAAGTTTACAATCAATACTTTACCCATCGGTTCCCAACTGTTCTGTAGTTGTTAAATTTTGCCAAATAGTAGAGGGAGTTGTAATGTTTGTCAGATTGAATGGGGAACTGGGACACATGTCTGTGAAAATTGGTGGCAAGATAACGCGAGATGGAACAGTTCGCAGAAACATGGAGCCTAACACGATCCAGATGAGTACAATATAACTGAAAGCAACACCCACTATAACTCCCTGCAAAATAACATTAAAAGAGTCAAGATAGATACTTATGTTGCGTAGAAATACGAATAAATTATAAAGTACCAAAGAATTGATCCATGGAAACAGGAATCCACCTAAATAAGCCCCGCAAACTGGGCCTGCGGCAGCCCCAGTGATACCGATAGTTACTTTTACGATATTAGATTTAGCAGCCGAAATAAGGAAAGTGGCGAGCATGAAAATTCCACCAAAGATGATACCTGAGAAGAAAGAGAAGAAACTGCTTATAGAAAGCTGAATGAATGAAAACTACACTATCTGCTATGTTATCCATACTTGTTATTTTAACAACTGTTATTTTCTTTTTTTCGTTTTCCAAACTCGACCATCTTGGTCTTATAAAATCTTCTACTATAGCAATGGCATAAGCATTAATCGCTGAAGAAACCGTGCTAGTAGAAAAATTGATAAAAGAGATATAGCATATATATATATATATATAATTTATATTTCATGTTTACCTAAGTGTACCACCATATATGGCTGCAATAAAAAATCCAGTCATGCCAGGCATGGTATCGAAGACTTCCATAGCAATATACGGAAGACCCTGGTCCAATCGTCCTAGAGTCCCCGATGCAACTGGATCACATTTTTCAAAATATGTGTACATAACTACACCGTTTGCTACAGCAAGCAAACTTATGCAGAACGTTGGCAATGATTCAGCAACAAGCGACCTGAAAAAAGGTTATGTCATCCATCATCCAATAACAACTATCGGTATAATGATATTTGACCTTTACTTACCGCCAGAAATAGAAACGTTATGCATTTCTGAACGATTATAGAGTATCTTTTTTTTTTCTTTAGTAAACTATATTGGTTTCAACGTATAAATGCAATCAGTTATCAAATCATGATTAATTCCAATATTCGTCTTTCAGTTTTTATATTGAGCAATATATGCTATTAGTATCATTAGTTTTATCGTGGCATTTATTCTTGTCCATTCCCATTTGTAGATGAGTAAATTTAATTGGAAATCGCAAATTGTTATCTCAATAAACTATATCCACCATTGTGCCGTCCGTGCTGTTTTGCACGAGGTAATCCGTTGAACAATCATGGGACTGAATGGATAAGCAAACATTTTCGAGAAAAATATCCCGATAGCTATGGTAGAGGGTGATTTTCGCGAAGTTACATCGAAATCAGCACTGAAAAATAAAGAAAACTGCTGAATAACACCGTTTTCCAAGTAATTCAAGAAGTGCATGGGTTTACTCAAAGACAGTGTTACGTTGTCCTCTATCCAGCGAAGCGAAAACTTCGTTGAAACCTCCGACCATCATCAAAGTTTTGATAAAAACAGCGAAAGATCCTCCTAACATTACGAGTGCTTGAAGAGTATCTGTCCATATTACAGCTTTGAAACCACCCTGGGAGCGATTGGTAAAGAAATTTCTATAAAATTACTTCTATAATTCCATTAATATCTGTTACATACCAGAGTCGTATAAAATGTACAGATGACAGTCGTTAGCACGATGCTCCAAGCAAGAGGCAGATGAGTTACAACGTGTAAGGCGAGTGAAGGAATGTAGATAGCAGAAGCCATGTAGAAGATCTATAAACAATAAAAAGATTGTCGGGTTTTTATTTGAAACCTCATTGGTTTAGAAAACAATAGCACTTGCCACAGAAACAAACTGAGATCCGGAAAATATCTGCCTTGTCAACTTATTGAATCTGAGTTCCATATACTACAAAATGGAGTGCTTTAGAATGATAATTATAATCATGATTTAGGAATCTTTAGGTAACATACCTCATAAATAGACGCAAGTTGCAGACGGTGTATCGTTGGAACGAAAAAATATGCAGCGAACGGCGACGAGAATAAGTTAACAATGGCTAACCAGATAATTGCAGTTCCGATGATATAAGTTTCCGATGGATAACCAATCATTGTAATAGCTGATTTGTAAGTGACCGACAAGGAAAGAGCAACCATCATCTAGGGAAGCGAATTTAGAAGCTAGGGCTAATTCTACAATAACACCAAGTTTTCACTAATGTTGATAAGAAAAAATCCGATATTTCGAATGAATGGACACTGTACTCAACATTTTACCGGATTCATGTCTTTCCCGCCAAAATAATAGCTGTTCGAATTTGTCTTCCGCCTGTCTCTGTAACCAAAGTAGATACCAATCAAGGAAGAGAGCACAAGCAACCCTGCCAGAAAAGAAATGAAAAAATATTGATCTGATCTATTATGGATTTTAACGTTTGCCGTTTGAACATAAATATAAGAGCGAACAAAACACAAAATACAAATTATTGAAGTTCAAAACTTGGATACATCGTCGAGCATCGTTATACCTATGAAAACAGCGAAATCTGCAGCTCCTATGCTCTTCACGACATTTACTCCACTCATTTCGTTTTCCATTCAATATTTCCAACACCTGACTTATAATTTGATTGCCGATCGCCGAACTTACTTTCCAACTAAGAGATTAATGCAGGCATGCAACCAGAGTATAAATAGAGATCATACGCTCCGTTGCTGATACCTCTTGTTTTTCTCTCTTCCTTTCTGCATTTCGACCATAGTTCCAGGTCATTTAAAAAAATCTTTCTCTTCTTCATGTCAGCGAAATTGAGGTGAAACTCGAGTTGACACGTTCACATTTCTAACATTTATATGCATTGCAACTTAAATATCCAGCATCAGCATACACTTTGGTGACCCATACCACTGTACCACTGTAGTGTAAAAACTAAACACTTTGAAGGAGATCTCCCTAAGGCTACATCCTTACCAAATAGCCCCATACTATTCATTTGATGTGTAAACTACAGTTTCTGAAAAGCAAATTTCACAACAAAACTGAGACTTGTTTCACACACATACCACAAAGAGGATACCGAGAGGATTTTGAAAATGAGTAATTGCCGTCGAAAATTATGATATTCGCAGACAATCACATAGTAATGATTACAATGATACACGCGGTTCTTACTCACTAACACGAATATTCGATTTACGTCAGATTCCATTTTACGCTACTTTTATTTCTGTTCAGCGAACGTTCTTTTCTCCGATCTTACGTCACTCAACAGCGTCCCCTCGAGTATCAGCTCGAAATTAATACTGTTCAATGAAAACACATTCAAACAAAATAATGCATATGCAGCATAGTACTACAAACTGCTTTCAATAAACTGACTGATGGTTCTCAAGCAAACAAAATAAAGGTAGGTAACATTATTGTCTGAACTAATAATGTAATTATATTTTACTATTATTAACTCCACTCCACGTCTGTATAACTAATTAGACTTAATCTTGAATTTAATAGTTTATTACAGAAGTAACTGCCGATCTCATCTTACTAAGGCAGATTAGTAATTTGTAAGTAATGAAAACATTATCTAACGGTCGTAGTTGACAATCGTGATAACCTTTCGTAAGTACGAGAGGTCGTTAAGCGGGTATTGTATTTGGTTACTATGGTTACTAAACGTTAGTCTTTTAGAGAGATTATGAAAGCCAAAATTCATTTCCTAAAGTTTTTGTAGCTCGCTGTCATCAACCTCGTCCGATTTCACTAACTCGGGAACTCCGAAACGAAAAAACTTTCGAACCTTGATTGGTAAAAAGCGATTATCGAACATCGGTATGAATAACTTTGGATCGAGGTCGGAAGGGGAATTAAAACCTGAAAAAAAACGAACGTGAACAAAATAAAAAGTGAATAATTAAAAATCAATGTTTACCGGTCGCAAAGGATACCAAAAGTCCGACAATAATAGTTAATACGACTCCAATCACGACGTACAATTGGAAGTGAATACTATACATGAATTGATCAAATGAATACCTGTAATAGAAGCAAAGAATTTATAGATATATACGAGTACTAGCATACAAGTTTACAATCAATTCTTTACCAATCGGATTCCAACTGTTCTGTAGTTGTTAAATTCTGCCAAATAGTAGAGGGAGTTGTAATGTTTGTCAGATTGAATCCTGAGCTGGGACACATGTCTGTGAAAATTGGTGGCAAGATAACGCGAGATGGAACAGTTCGCAGAAACATGGAGCCTAACACGATCCAGATGAGTACAATATAACTGAAAGCAACACCCACTATAACTCCCTGCAAAATAACATTAAAAGAGTCAAGATAGATACTTATGTTGCGTAGAAATACGAATAAATTATAAAGTACCAAAGAATTGATCCATGGAAACAGGAATCCACCTAAATAAGCCCCGCAAACTGGGCCTGCGGCAGCCCCAGTGATACCGATAGTTACTTTTACGATATTAGATTTAGCAGCCGAAATAAGGAAAGTGGCGAGCATGAAAATTCCACCAAAGATGATACCTGAGAAGAAAGAGAAGAAACTGCTTATAGAAAGCTGAATGAATGAAAACTACACTATCTGCTATGTTATCCATACTTGTTATTTTAACAACTGTTATTTTCTTTTTTTCGTTTTCCAAACTCGACCATCTTGGTCTTATAAAATCTTCTACTATAGCAATGGCATAAGCATTAATCGCTGAAGAAACCGTGCTAGTAGAAAAATTGATAAAAGAGATATAGCATATATATATATATATATAATTTATATTTCATGTTTACCTAAGTGTACCACCATATATGGCTGCAATAAAAAATCCAGTCATGCCAGGCATGGTATCGAAGACTTCCATAGCAATATACGGAAGACCCTGGTCCAATCNTAAATATCCAGCATCAGCATACACTTTGGTGACCCATACCACTGTACCACTGTAGTGTAAAAACTAAACACTTTGAAGGAGATCTCCCTAAGGCTACATCCTTACCAAATAGCCCCATACTATTCATTTGATGTGTAAACTACAGTTTCTGAAAAGCAAATTTCACAACAAAACTGAGACTTGTTTCACACACATACCACAAAGAGGATACCGAGAGGATTTTGAAAATGAGTAATTGCCATCGAAAATTATGATATTCGCAGACAATCTCATAGTAATGATTAGCATGATACACGCGGTTCTTACTCACTAACACGAATATTCGACTTACGTCAGATTCCATTTTACGCTACTTTTATTTCTGTTCAGCGAACGTTCTTTTCTCCGATCTTACGTCACTCAACAGCGTCCCCTCGAGTATCATCTCGAAATTAATACTGTTCAATGAAAACACATTAAAACAAAATAATGCATATGCAGTATAGTACTGTACAGCGTACAATAAATTGACTGCTGGTTCTCAAGCAAACAAAATAAAGGTAGGTAACAATATTGTCTGAACTAATAATGTATTTATATTTTACTATTATTAAGTTGAGTACAATATTCAAGTATTTGCAACCCTATAAAACAGAGAAACGTACCTCAAAAATAAATATAACCTGCAGACGACGGCTGGATTGAACGAAAAAATACATCGCAATTACAGCATACCAAACAACTCCTGCAGTTCCCACAATGTAGGCAGGCCTCTGTTGAAAATCCGATCAATGCGTGACCAAGAGCGAAAGTCATACGTCTGACTCCACTCCACGTCTGTATAACTAATTAGACTTAATCTTGAATTTAATAGTTTATTACAGAGGTAACTGTCGATCTCATCTTACTAATGCAGATTAGTAATTTGTAAGTAATGCAAACACTATCTAATGGTCGTAGTTGACAATGGTGATAACCTTTCGTAAGTGCGAGAGGTCGTTAAGCGGGTATTGTATTTGGTTACTATGGTTACTAAACGTTAGTCTTTTAGAGAGATTATGAAAGCCAAAATTTATTTCCTAAAGTTTTTGTAGCTCGCTGTCATCAACTTCGTCCGATTTCACTAACTCGGGAACTCCGAAACGAAAAAACTTTCGAACCTTGATTGGTAAAAAGCGATTATCGAACATCGGTATGAATAACTTTGGATCGAGGTCGGAAGGGGAATTAAAACCTGAAAAAAAAACGAACGTGAACATAATAAAAAGTGAATAATTAAAAATCAATGTTTACCGGTAGCGAAGGATACCAAAAGTCCGACAATAATAGTTAATACGACTCCAATCACGACGTACAATTGGAAGTGAATACTGTACATGAATTGATCAAATGAATACCTGTAATAGAAGCAAAGAATTTATAGGTATAAACGAGTACTATCATATAAGTTTACAATCAATACCTTACCCATCGGTTCCCAACTGTTCTGTAGT
>QXVX01007230.1:0-13612 GCA_013436065.1 Halocynthia aurantium
AAAACTAAAAATACAAATGAACCGCGGCGATTTTTAGCCGTAAAACTTCTCAAAATACATCAAAAATGTAAAATAAAACTAATAATTTTCACCAACTAAAACAGCTTTGTATTGTAAGCTAAAGTTAACTAAACTTTTTATGACTGTCAGATTTCGTTCCAAGCCGAACAGTATTCATTTTAAAATCTGACACACCCATATTCTGTTGCACGATGCCGATGCCACGATGCCATATTCTGTGGTTCGGTGTTCATGCCCAGGTTGCAGTTGGTTGGGTTAGTTAGAGTAATTAGGGATTAATTAGGTTTAGTTGGGTTTGCCAATTTCAATTTGAATACACTAGTGATAATTAAGTTAACTAGTTCCTAAAAAGGTAATGATAGCGTAGGGTGCCACAGTGTTGACATGATAAGCTTTCATCCACTTATGGCACGGTACGGCCGTAGCTCTAGGAAATTAAATCGATGCGGACTATAAGATCAGAATGTTTGCGCACCCCTGTTCTAGCAGGACGGCTGCAGTCTTGGGGCTTTAGTTTGGTGATTAAAAGGGGATTAGTGGAAAGAATTTTGGCCGATCTGCACAATTCTGTAAACTAATAGACGGTAGGTGGAAGTAAAGAGCCATTGTGTTTGCCTTGACGTGTCTGCTGGAATCAAGAAATTTCTTTCGATGAAACCAATTATTACTATCGTATCATTGACTTCGGTACTGTATATTTATAGTTATAAAAGGTATGCTAACTTCTTTAGATACTGGATTAGACAGAGAACGATAGATTAAGCGGATACTTAAATATTGAACCTTAGAAAATGAAAACAGTAGTCTTATAATACAATATGGTGTTACTTAATCGATGAAAAAAGGGGAAGACGAACTGCATACATTGTGCAAAACTTATATCGTTTCGTATCACCATACCACAGATAGATAATTAGCTGTGCTACTAAATCCGAAATGAATTGGTTGTATGTATAATATCACATTCTATAGACATAATATATCTTGTTCTTTAGCAAGCCATTAAATACAGTCTAGAACACAGAGTTTATATCAGCCTCTGTATAGCTTCATTCGTGAGATTCGTGAGATAAAAGCTCGAAACTTAAGATGTTCAATGAATATATTCAGCCAACACTAGGGCAAAATATTATAAAGGAATTCTGAATATTATATTATATGATGAGTGCTACAAAGAAGTATTTGGCCAACCATCAGATTCTTTATGGACAGGGTTTACAGATTGTAATATTATATTACATGATGAGTATTACAAAGAAGTATTTGGCCAACCATCAGATTCTTTTTTGACAGGGTTCACAGATTGTACATGAGCAGATTTGTAAGTAGCATCTCTGTTCTGTTCACATAAAAAATAGTGCATTTACTATTGTATGAATCTAAAAATCTAGGTTAATATAGTCGTATATCTTTAATGTGCCTAGCTGCAGGTATGCGAACTATATTCCAGTAACATCGTTTTCGGTGCTTTGCCAATTTGACCGATGTTATGTATTAAATATTCATCAATTACCATTTATTCAATCAATTTATCCATCACCTACATGAGCAATAGTTTTCAATTCTCCATTATTTTTGGTACATGATAGAATCGTTTCAATGTAAAGCTCTGTAACAGTTTAATGTCGTTGTACAACATATTTTGACGGGAATGCCAAACCATCCGCTGTTGGGAAATCGATGGTAATACGCCATTGCTTTAGGTCTCTGACACACATATTCTACGTTAAGTAAACTCCAATGCTATAATAAAAACTCCAACTCCACTTTCAGATCATCACAAAGTTATGTTAAATTTACTAACCTCGTATATTTCAACAGCCACTTCATTTTTTATTTTCCTTATTTTCTCGACGTTACCATATTTCTGATCAATGCAACATCCCAAGTAATATCGCACCTTTTCTGGAATCCAACGAAACATGATATGATCAAAAAACGGTGTCAGGAGTTTCGGATCGACATTCTTCCTCTGTTTCCATCCACCTTAGTTGAAAGTATATTGTTTACCGATTTTGCTAACATGAATCCAATATCAGAATTAAAGTAAAGACTTGTCAAAATTTAAAACCATAATATTAAATTATGACTAATTACAAATCACAATATGATTTTATGATTACAGGCAGTACACACTAAAAAAACATATGAAGAGTCGTTTTGAATAAAACTAATTTCAGTTTAACAACATCCTATTTATTAGAGAGGTATTTGTAGGTTAGTGTTAAATCGAAATCTTTAGATGGTTCAAACCCTCACACAATAGAAAGCTGGTGTCTAGGTTCCACTTGGAGGGTGTCATATTATTGGTATCCAAACAATGAAATGAAATGAAAATGGTAATCAGTGATTAAAGCGTTCAACTATTTCCTCTAAATAATCTCTAGTCTTGAATTACACTTTTATGTGACATATATACAGTTTACTATTTGCTCCTTGTTAAATCTGAAATTGCAGAATCTGCAAAACAAGGTTTAACGCACTCGCATTTGCAAATTTTTAAATGTCATGCTTCCTGTCTGCAAAACGCATGTCTTAGATAGGTCAGTGCCAGTAGATAGGATTTTAAACCTTTCCTTTTATCAAGACATGCGTTTTGCAGACAGGAAGAATGACATATCAAAATTTGCAAATGCGAATGCAAAGAACCTGGTTCTGCAAATTCTGCAATTTTAGATTTAAGAATAGCAGAATATGGGGAGGGTGGATACTTTTATGGTAAAAAATGCAAAATACACCTTTACAAATATGTTTGGGAGTAGTAGCTACTATAGTTCACTCACCTGAAAAAAGACTTAGAATCATTCCTATGATGACAGTTCCAAGCAATCCTATGCAACCAAGATACAAATATGATATAGCGTAGAGATTTGCTATTCCTGGGTATTCCTGGGCTGTGCTTGTTGTTACGGTGACACTGACACTCGTCACATTGTATGCTTCTGTTATATTGTTTGCATGCTCGGTTGCAAGTGAGCATGACTCACTACAGTTTGTGGAGAGAGAGAGTACGCTAAGGAATTCTTTTGGAGGAGGATAGGTTTTACTCCCAACGTATATCCAAGACGTTAAAGCTAGCCCGGTTAGAAGTCCGCCACCAGCACCCTGTTAAAAAAGTATTTCTATGCCTAAAAGTTGGTTGAAAGTGAGTATGAGAAAGTAGTACAATAAAAAGTTTTAGTTCATATGAATACAGCACGTATTTAAAATGTAGCAGCATTTTGTAGAAAAATACATTGATAATTCAAACATCGTATTTACATTTACTGCTGTATATAATGAAATTTAAATTCTAGTATATATTCTTATAATATGTTATTCTTCCATATGTATTATAAAACTATTCTCATGAATGAAAAGCAAATGTCATGAATATGTCTTCCACCAAACAGTACTTGCTTTTATCTATTAGTACTATCGCGCTGTGAAGTATTTAATTTCAAACTTTGCCTTCCAAATAACAAAACTTCAGGCATACAGGGGACGAATTTGAGAAAAACAACACAAGTGTCGAACGAGTCGCACACCCTCTATAAAACCCAGGAAAAAGGTGATTAAATGAACTAAAACTGGAAGAAAATGAATATCTATCATTTTTTACAGTACTGTA
Source organism: Halocynthia aurantium (assembly GCA_013436065.1). NCBI lineage: Eukaryota > Metazoa > Chordata > Ascidiacea > Stolidobranchia > Pyuridae > Halocynthia > Halocynthia aurantium. The sequence goes on from QXVX01007230.1 coordinate 3,632, forward strand.
TATCCATAACAGAACTGAATATACTAAATATGCAGAAATAAATACAAGCACTCACGATTGAATTGCAGAACGGTATCATGATTCCCATGGTGAATAAGCCCACAAGGGGACCGCCAACAATGCCGAATATACTGAGAGCAGCTTGCAAAATGTCACCTAACAGAGACGCTAATACAGCCATTCCTATACAAGCCAGGCCGAAAAGCAGAACAAGTCCTGGTACATAAGACAATAAATAAATAATATTAAATTACTTTCGCGCAGAACTAAATCTTCGCATTCAGCGTTGCACCTATCCACTGTGTAAACAATACCTGTACTGCAAAATATACAAAAACAAAACCACACCTTTAGATAGCCAAGTATACGTGCTTTCTTTTAACGTCGTTGCAGGTTTTATAAAATCTTCTATAGCTACTGTTGCCATGGCGTTAATACCAGAGGAAACAGTGCTGTAAGAAATAAAGAGTAAAATAAATTTTATTATCACACAGATTTTAGGAATATTGACTGCCTTTTTTATTGCAATGATTTTCATACAATGAAAGATTGCTTTTCGTACGGAAGTAATAATAACGCAATACTTCACACACCTCAAACTGCCAGAAAAAACGCAGGACACAAACAGTCCAGGCAATCCTGGAGTATCTGATAGTATATCCAAGACAAGATAGGGAAGGAGCTGAAAATGGAGGTGGAAATGAATCAACAATAAATAAATTTATTTACCGCTATTCGATAAAAAGATGAAGCACAATCTACAATCGCAGGGGTGGGCAATTATTTTTCCCAGGCGGGCACACGAGGAACAAAAAATAGTGTGTAAGGCCGGGCTAATAGCCTGAACTCATTTCCATATAACATTAATTTTATTTCTTTGTAAAAAGCGGTAAATTTCGTTGTTTTAACAAGCTGTGACTAGTAAAGGTAAATGTAATGACTATTAAATAATGAAAAGTGAAATTGCCTTATAAGACTTGTCATTTTTTCAATCACATTTTCAAAAAAAAATCGATTAAACCTTACGGGGGCCGGTCAACGTCAGCCAAAGGCCGTATGTGGCCTGCAGGCCGTGCTATGCCCGGATATGATCTACACCTACAGTGTTGTAACGACTTGGCTAGAGTCTCATTCAGATGAATTGACCCGACCTGACTAAAATTATTGACACGAATCCTGATAGATGTGATAAAAAAAATGAATGAAGTTGTATTTTTCACATTGCCAGGGTGACCGGAGTACGTGTTTCGAAACAACGATCAATGATCTTCATCGGTGATTTGACCACAACAAAAAAAAATTGAGTTTCTAGGAACCTAGCACACTTGAAACATGTATAGAATAGCCTATATATAAAATATTAAATGAATATTTTATTGCAAGGTATATTATTAAATTTCACAACTGCTTCGAAAATTTGTTGTGGATAAAATATCCTTACCCGATGACAACCTTCAAAGCAAAGGTTCACTGTATTATAATCGACTATGTATAATTTACGGCAATAACGGAAAGCAGCTTCCGTATACTGTATTCTTAAATATTTTTTCAATATGAGAGAATATTTTTGTAAAATGTATGTAGTAAAAACTTTCTATTACCTGGTCCGCTTTGCCTACACACCCTCTCGTCAGTGGATCACAGTCATGATAGTGTGCGTACATAACCAAACCACATATGCAGGCGAGACTTATGATTACAAACACTNAAGACTTGTCATTTTTTCAATCACATTTTCAAAAAAAAATCGATTAAACCTTACGGGGGCCGGTCAACGTCAGCCAAAGGCCGTATGTGGCCCGCAGGCCGTGCTATGCCCGGATATGATCTACAGTATTGTAACGACTTGGCTAGAGTCTCATTCAGATGAATTGACACTACCTGACTAAAATTATTGACACGAATCCTGGTAGATGTGAAAAAAAATGAATAAAGTTGTATTTTTCACATTGCCAGCGTGACCGGAGTACGTGTTTCGAAACAACGATCAATGATCTTCATCGGTGATTTGACCACAACAAAAAAAATTTGAGTTTCTAGGAACCTAGCACACTTGAAACATGTTTAGAATAGCCTATAAATAAAATATTAAATGAATATTTTATTGCAAGGTATATTATTAAATTTTACAATTGCTCCGAAAATTTGTTGTGGATAAAATATCCTTACCCGATGACAACCTTCAAAGCAAAGGTTCACTGTATTATAATCGACTATGTATAATTTACGGCAATAACGGAAAGCAGCTTCCGTATACTGTATTCTTANTATTATAATCGACTATGTATAATTTACGGCAATAACGGAAAGCAGCTTCCGTATACTGTATTCTTAAATATTTTTTCAATATGAGAGAATATTTTTGTAAAATGTATGTAGTAAAAACTTTCTATTACCTGGTCCGCTTTGCCTACACACCCTCTCGTCAGTGGATCACAGTCATGATAGTGTGCGTACATAACCAAACCACATATGCAGGCGAGACTTATGATTACAAACACTCCAAGAACGTTAAGGAATAGTGCCCTGTAACAATAAAGGAAATTTAGGAATTTGTTTTCAAATGATTAAAAAAATTGAAGATTGAAGATTTGAAACTACGGTACATCGGTATATAACACTATTTATCAACGAAAATAGCTACTCATGTAAGAATGAATTATTATTCAGTATTTCCGATCTCAATTCATCACCTAATTTTCTCGCAAGAAATTTTTAGCAACTATGCCAATTATGCCCGATATAGAAAATCTTGTGTGACTCGGGCCTCATCAATAATACAAGACTCTTTCTCCGAGTTCCTGAAAAATACCATTACCATTCGATATGCTATTAGCACGAGATGCTAACACTCACGAATGGCAGACATAAAAATATGAGTCCAGAATTATCATTCATGTGATAATTAGTACCATATATCATGTTACTATCATATAAATACAAAGTATTGTTCGTTAGTTCTTTAACTCTCAGGCTGATTATATGTGTTAGCTGCATTTAAGAGCAATACCATACCTACCCCATAGCTTGTTTCTGTGTTTTGCAGCACAGATAACGCTGTACCTGAGATTGACCGACAGCATATAGGCCAAGCCAAAGAACCGTACCGCCAACAATGATACTCCAGAAAGTATGACGTACCCTTATGTCGGTTTCGAAGCTGATCACGGTAAGATTAAAAATAAACGTATAAACATATTTTTCACAAGGAAAAGTGCCGAGCGTCGGCCAAAAAGTTGCCTACTGTAAAAAGTCTATTCTTCCCTCTTCATTGCAAATATTCCATACATTCGCGAAACCTTCTATTGATAAACCTTTGATGATCACTGCAAGAAATCCAGCACACATAACCAAGCTTTGAAATACATCAGTCCAAATTACAGCTTTTAAACCTCCCTGCAATGTTTTATGTTTTGATAATGTATCAAATCATTAACGCAAAGTCATGCTAGTTTTGAAAATATCTTACTAAAGTCGTGTAGAAAGTGCAAACGAGCCCAGTCGACAGAACAGCAAACCAAAGGTTGATACCGGTCACTGTTTTAAAATATATATATTAAAGAGAAGAGGAAATTAATACAGTACATACAGTAGTTAGATAACATCAATTATTACTAATCTACACGCCAACCAATTATTTAAATCAAATTGAACATTTGGTAGGGGAGATAGATACCAGGTCATTACAGGTTTTTTAACAACACATTTTCTCTATACTACCTCATACAACGACAGTATATACAGTATACTGTATTGAGTAGTAAGTCAAGGAACTTCAAATATCAGGGAAAAGTATACCGGAAACTTTTTTCACAAATGTGTATTAGTGGTTTCTAGCAACGTTTGCATTCGAATTTCCAGCATCAAACATAGGAACTCATATTTTCCGGCAAACATTATTAAACCGTGAAATTTGACTCGTAAAATGATTAAATATTTAGGTAACATGAAACCCACCTAACTGTGAAATTTATCACCCATTTTATCAAGTTACATCAAATAACAGCATGTATTAAAAATATATAAGTCATTATAAATTAATATTTCATGAGATTGTTCTAAGCAATATTGTGAAATTTTCTATCATGAATAGTTTTGTACCCACCTTCACTAAGAGCTAAAGCTGGAGCATATATAACAATGCCGATGTACATGATATTCTCTGCGATGAATGTCAAAGTTCCAAGTATTCGAACTGTTCGGTTGAAACGTAACTCCAGATACTAAAAAATAGGAATAACAATTTTATGTTGTGAAAATCAACTAAACTATCAGATATCGTGTAATATAGTCTTAAGAAACTTTTGACAAAGTTTGAAGAGGGGCACGCTAGTTCTTTCGTTGCAAATAGGCGGCATACTGACTTTGTGTCAGAATCGAAGGATTTTCGAGGTCTGTTTGCGAGTAAAAGTATTTTTTTTTATTGCAAACACCAAACTGGCCGATAGTAACTGGCTGATGAGTTTTCCTCAATCAATTTTACCAGTCCATATTTATGGTATTCTAACTCAACGAACTGCACTTCGGTCACCAGTAATAAGCGACTTACTTCATACGCGCTAGTGACGCCTAGTCTGTAGTATGTTGGAATGTAAATCTGCGACGTAACGGCTGCAACCACGAAGAATACAACCACAAACCTGTAAAATATATGAAAAATAGTACGAAGTTGTTGGGCATACTATATGTACGAAGATTGCACATTGGCTGCAGTCGTCATGAGAGTTTTATTCTTTAATGACATAGCTCTCATATCCTGGAAGGAGAGAAGATCCTGATTTTTTTGTGCATCCACTTCCTGGAACTCGTCTGCACTTCCATGCCAATTTGGCAATGATTCGTTGGTTAATCGTGACGTTATATTAAGACATACAGAACAGACAGAAAACTAACTTCGGTGGATATCATATAATTAATGTGCTTAGAAAATCAGTTGAACCGTAGGGCCGAAACTCTATACACAGTACGCGATCAAACCTTCAATAACTTGATATCCTTGGCGAAGAAATGGTTTGAAACAACTGCACTGGACTACTGAACTACTGGATTTTCCAGTATATATTAAGCCAGAAGCACTAATTCGAAATATAGGATATGAGAAAAGTTTATCTACGAATAAACCCCGTGAACTTACAGGAAATAAATTAAACCTTATCATAGTAATGTGTTTTCAATGCAGTGCAAAGTCGTGTAATACGCCGAGCTGGCTATGAACACGTTAATTACCCTCAAACGGTGACAATGGAAAGTAGAATGCAATCAGTGAAGTTTTACGAATTATAAACGTTTTTAGCTGACATTAAAGAAATGATAGGACTTTCATTCCTCCTATTCTATATTTCCACGATCTGCCACTAAGTAATACAAATTTTATCATCATAAATATTTGAATGGTTCATTTCAAAATAGCTGAGCTGTGAAATATTAACTAATCCTAATGCATAGAAATGTCTAGGTTATTTCGATCTACATACCACCAAAACATAGTTCCATGTAAGTAGACTTCTGATGGCGTACCCAATACCGTGATTGCTGACATGAAACTTACGGTAAGTGATAATGCGACAGGAAACATTCCCATTGACCTGGAACATAATTATAAATGAACTTATGAACCGGATGTATTTCATATGGGTACGTGTAATACAAAACACAAAGCATTGTCTCAGGCTGCAGCTCTGCAACTAGTATGAATGAACAAAATTGATATAAGCAGTTGTTTTCTGATTTTACTAGGATGAACTGTATATGAAACGTAACTGGTAAAGACATTTTGGCTGCTTCATATGTATATACGGTACGGTTAGTTCGTACTAATATATTCAATATTTTTTTATTATTATCAAGTGAATCGCATCTAAATCACGTGTGATATTGTTATAGCGTTCAGTTTTGGGTCGTGGGAATGTATTAAATAAAGTACATATATCATCATTATCTATGCGCATGTAACTACGAATATGATATGTCGCGTAGCGCTGTTTAGACCCCTTCTTGTACTGTAGCAATAAGCAGCAATTATCTTAGTAGTAGTAAATGTTCAACTGCCATTGGGTTTCAGCGCTTAATTGACTTTCCACAATAAACTACTAAATTCAAGATGGAGTCTCATCAGTTATACAGATCTGGAATCAGACTGGGTAACCGCATTAGGAGGCAAGACATCAATGGCACTGAACTATAATTAGGTACCACATAGCGAAGATTATACAGTTATAAATCAAATATACGGTTAGCCTCGATATGGATTGGATTCCAATGAAATGTACTATTAAAACGAACAAATGCTCTTAAGTTATAATTTATTAGAATGCAAATTGAAAGTGAATTGAATTGTGAATAGCACTTATAATATTTAAACCCGGTTTGTTCGAACTTAGCATACGACCATATTAATCGCAAAACAAAGACCTGCAGAGCATTAATTCACCTGTTCGCCATCAGATAACCTTCTGTCCCAGACGATGATCGTCGATCACGAATTGCAAAGAATATTCCAATCGCTCCAGAAATTAAGAGCACCACCCCAAACACTATGTAGTCGGCAACGGCAAAAGTTCTATCAGACATGGTTTTTATTACTTATTACGATTATAATTCCTTCGGATCAAAACAGATTATATTTTAGTTTTGTACAAAAATATGATTATCCTGGATACTAGACTGTAAAATACAGTGTAGACTTCTTGTTATTCAAGTCACGTAGTCATAGTCACGTATATGCAACAAATTTCTTCCAAATACATTTTCTTTCACTACGCTCTGTTTATCATGCCTGACATCACTTTATACAGTTATAGTTACCTAGTTACCCTACCTTGATTGGTTTTAGGGAGATACACAAGTTACCTCTCATTTCGGCAGAAAGGCCTAGAATGATTCTTCAAATTAGCTGTTTATTCACAAACAGAATACGAAGTAAAAATATTTCTCTCATTTTACCGATGACACTCTACCTAACTTTATACTTTTATGACTGTTGATAGGAAGTTCAACCCAAGGCAGAGGTCACTGTGATGTAATCACACGACTAGGATCTAGTCGTATTTTTTCTTACAAATTGCAACTATTCCCATAGCTCCGAAACATTTTGGATTGACTCAGTTATTATACATAAAATCAGTGTGATATAACTGCGACGATAATCATAATACTGTGCACATGTTTACTTCTTCAAGTTACATTACCGTTTCTAACAAAAACATGCAATGTATATTATTAACCCTTGAACCATTAACCGGTAATAATCAACAATTACCATGTTAATGTAAAACATTAGCATGAAATAATTATCTCAAGAATATACCAAATGCAGGCAAGTACATCATTTTTAAAGCAATACAAATATATACGAGTGTTACAACCCGCAGTCCCTAAAACGAGTACTGTAAAAGTTGCCTCGGGTGCATCCTAAAACAGCAATAAATTATTTTCTGAATCTACGATACTGCTTGCTTTTTATTATAAAATAACTTGGTTGTTCGTCATGGTGAATAAAGTTTTGTCTGCAGTTTCACTTATGTACGTGTAAACGTTTTCAAGTATTTGAGTACGGGAACAAGCTAAGGAAAGATCATTTGGCAATTCTGCATTCATGCGTACACTATCTCACTGTAGATCATCCCTGCTCATGTCAAACAGTACTCTATCATTCAATATGTAATCTAATTACAATGTAGTATGACTACAAACATCTTGCCATGGTGACTGGGCCGGATTAACACCCTTGANAGAGTTTTGATGATGGTAATAACTGTGACCAAATAGTAGTGGAGAATATAACGATAACGGGTGACGTAATGGCGTGAGATGTACGAACCTTTTATGCTGGGAAATATGTGAAGCCTTAGAATCACTTCCTAAACATGATATTTAACTGTGGGAAATGTTACTGTATGTAAACTCGCAGGGAATATAGAGATACGCCGACTAACGAAGCGGCGGAGTGGATAACGAGAGCGAGAGGTCTCAGGACATGGTGAGACGAGGAGTTGGCTAGCGAAGGGCTAGAGTAGAAAATAAGTCACGTGATACTGGTAGAGACGTGGAGTATAAAATATACTTGATACTGATTTATAATATTAAGATTGTGATTGGTAACGCTTGCTTGTTAGCTTGTAGCATCAAATTTGTCTTGATGATACGAGCCTGTGAATAGAATTGAAGTATACAGAAAAAAGCTTGTATTGATTTATACCATATCAAGAGGCATCATTTAACCGAAGTATTACGTTTGTTTTATGTGACCTTCTGAATACTGGACAACGATAGCGGAGTTCCTCCTTGTAATCAGGAGTGTATTTTTAGCAGTTCAAACAAAAGAGTACAAACTAAACTAACAATAAACTCTCACACTTATAATCGCAACCTTGACACACCGAGTCGCTACAACTGCACCCAAGTAAAATATTACATGGAGAAGACGAAACTGAGTTTGCTGCTTTTTGGTGGAACCCAGGGTTCCTTTATATTTTCAGATTCCCTAAGCTTAGTAAGAAAGATATTCTTTTCTGTATATGACCCCTCTTCAAAAAAAACGCTCATTGGCGTATTTTCGGATGAGTATTCCGTGTAAATGACCACGCTTCATTTCTTTGAATCAAAAGATCAGGAAAATCAAGAAACCGAAGGGAAATTATAATTTTGTATTGAGACAATCGTATTTATTGAACCTTGTTTTGCATTAAATATAACACGAGATTTCCTAATTGTTCTTTAATTGTATTCATATCCAACAGAAAGTTAAGTTAATTTCAACAAATAGACCATGTAGCTTAGCAGTAGATTAGTATAAAAATATTAACTTTACCGTAGTGAAGTGAGGCAAACCGTATTAATTATTAGTAGTTGAGTATGCTCTTCGTTTGATGATAAGTGATTACTGATGGCTGCCCTTTCTTGCCGCGTATGCCTGAGCAGTTTGACTACATATATGTATATCTGATTAGACTCTATCTTGAATGGGAAACCAATTATGGTCGAAACCAAGCTGCGGTTAAATATTTTCCACCAGTAAAATAGTCGGTGCGTATTGCTACATAGTCAGTGTAAGAAGAGGCGTAGACAGTACTAAGTGACATATTATATTCGTTATTACATTTGTACGAGATATGTACTTTGATTCACTAACACGACCTAGAACTGTATGCTACAGGTGTGATATGCGGTGCATACGTTTACCCAACAAGGTACACTTAGGACTACTCCGAGACGACTCCGTGATCATACGAAACAAAAAAAGAAGGCTGATTCAGTAAAACTGTTAGAACACTTAATCACAACGTAGAATGAAAGTACACACACGTTTTGTGCTCAATTATTGAATTAAATAAGAATTTTTAAAGACAATTTCCTACGCAATAGTTTCTTACATCAGGCATTTTGTTACACGATTAGTTTTCATTCTATTTCTTACATGATAATTCCCTATATCAGGCCTTTCATCATATGTTACTGGCCCCGAGCTAAATGCTTGTAAGCTGTATGATGAACATCGCATCGACATCGCTTTTCAACGATACCTATCTGGCATTTTAATGACATTTACATGTCAGCATTGCCGGAGTAACATTATAACTATTCGGTGTATCAGATTTCATTTTAAAGTTGAAAGATCTTTCGGATCATTTTGCTTTGTCGAACGGGGTTAACGGATTGTATTCATAATTCTTCATTTAAAAATGGCCTAAGGCAGTACTCCGCAACCTTTTTTCACATGCGGCACACTCATAATCTTTTCAAAATTCTGCGGCACACCTCAACTAGAAATGTAGGAGTTTGGATGTTTGGAGTTTAAGGGACGCGCTAATTGTCTTGCCGTTGCAGCGTTTCAAATTTGCAAGGTTTGAAAAGACCGCTTTGGAAGTTGAGGGTAACAAAGTTTTCAGGAAAATTGTTAAAGATCTAGGAAAAGTCGCAAAGCTTCACCTGGATACATTTATCACAAACAAATTTTTCACGCATAAAAATGGCAAACGGTCA
>QXVX01007230.1:15109-40746 GCA_013436065.1 Halocynthia aurantium
AATTGTTAAAGATCTAGGAAAAGTCGCAAAGCTTCACCTGGATACATTTATCACAAACAAATTTTTCACGCATAAAAATGGCAAACGGTCGGTGCCGCGGCACACCAGTTGCGGAGCACTGGCCTAAGCGATTGTTCGCCATGGTGGGGTTGAATCCTTAAAAATATGCACCACAAGCGTTAGAGTGTGAAAATTTGTATCGCATGATGAAGATTGTCGTATAAGATTGACAGTATATGTATTACTTTGGAAAACTGGTGAAGTACATACATATATTTAGAGTTGAATTATAGCAGACTATGTAAGTCTTTATCCAGCTTTACAGTACAAGGTTGTCATTAATAGTATAGATAGATACATTACCTAATCAGGCTACCACCTACCTGTACCAAAAAATAAGCACGTTCGGAGAAAAATCTTAAAAATTTACTAAAATCTTTGGAAAATCGTTTTATTTAAGCGATAAAGATGAAATCACTTATAATAATTTTCATCAGAAATCATTTGCTTCAGCAGTCCTTTGTCAGCTCGTGCATCTCATAAATTTCGGGAAACGGGAACGGGCATACATACCTACCGAGAGTCGTAACCAACATATGGGATCAGATACTTTTTCTCCATTCAATAAGACAAACTGAGCACGGATATAAAAAATTGGCCCTTTTCTCAGAAATTAGCACAAACTATCAGTCCTGCCAAAAAGGAAAAATCGTCAATCTGTAACTGGGATGAGGATCTGAGGATATGTGATGCATACTATGAAATTATAAGAGTTAAGTAGGATGTTTATACACTAGTTTATTCGTTCAAATATATGTTATATTTAATCAGGTACAAGCAATATTATTTACTGTAAAGTACAATTTAATCCTTAGGGATGAATCAGTCATTGCAGTCCAGTGAAAATTTAGGATCCAAACGTTTCCAATCCAACTGTTTCTCTTCTGCTTGTGCTGCTGGATTGTATATTCAAATCTGCTTCGCTGATTCGGACCTATAAAAATAAGATTTATTATATAATCCTCGTATAATCGTTGAATATCTGTGTTCCCGGAATTTTCAAAATATATGAACTATTCGAAACAATAAGACAAATCATTAGAAAATCAAAACACTCTACATTGTCTTCGATGGTCGTATTTTGTTGAGAGGCTTCCGACATCTTATCGTGGTTTACATTGCAGCGCATGAAATTGCGAAACTGAAGAGGCATCCAACGAAAAATCCATTGATCGAATACTGGATAGATTAACTGAGGATCTACATCCGCCATCTTTTTATGTCCACCTGTAAAAGATGTATATTTTGATATTTCCGGTATCTCGAAGTACAATATAAACAGTTTTCTATATACACGGATAAACCTTGTTTCTGCAGTCAACATCGATTTTACATCGCAAGAAAATAAAAATAAATAACTTATGGGTCAAAGTTCATTTGTACTCGCACAAGAGTTTTCCTTCACTTGTTTCGTATGCTGCTAGTTATTGGGGAACTGGAGAATTTAATATTAAATATTATAATGAACGAAAATTGTTCACTGATATACTACTAATTTTAACGAAGCTGTGAATTTTCACCTGTGCAGATGCTTATCAGGAGACCGATCACAAGAGTAAATGCAAATCCGATACATCCGTAATAAAGATATGAGACCGAATAATAATCAACAATTCCTGGCAAATCAGCAACCGAAGAAGCATTCATTGTAAGGTTAAATGAAGTGGCGGTTGGAGTCAAAACGGCAGTTTGCATTCCTGTACTGTTTATTTCTGTACTGAAATTTCCTACTCTGCATCCAATTATGCTAACTGGTAATTTGTAAGCTATGGAATGTGCTGCCTTGTATTGCATTGCACCGATAAAAATCCAAATTGTTGACATCAATCCACACAAAAGTCCAATTCCAGCTCCCTGGTAAAGCGAAAAAATATAATAATAATATGAATGAATGCTTATCATTTGAATTCCTTCGGCAAGAGAATTGTCCTTTAATTAAACATGAACTATTGCATTGAAATCAGTTACTTAGATATTGCTAGATTGCTCAGTGATTACTTGAAGTATGGTATTGTAACTAATCTTTTAAGGGGAAAAAATAAACCCTCAGCTATGATAAAATGATACTGTATGTACTTTATACTTACGGTAATTTGATTTTAATGAAAAATTGTAAAATCGTTGTCTGTCTTGAATTTTGTTCAAACTTTGAGATTTTCCAATATCAATAGTTTATCTCCAATAAAATACTCGTAAAACCTAGATGAATATGAATTACTGTACTAACTAAATAAATAATTGATTTGAATTGGGAGTATAGGGGCGGTAAATAACATAACATTAGACGCTATAGTAGGAGCGATAACCAGGTTCTGCCATGGGTGGTCAAAGCTTTCTTCAGCAATAAGATAGAGTACTAAAAGAATTTCGGAGGATTTAGAGGATTTAGCAAAAGCTCTCAAATGAGCATCAGTATCACTAAACAGTTATTCCTAAAAACGATATTGAGATATATCAACGAAATATTGACATTAAGATAATAACAATCAGTAATCGAATAAAGAATAAAGTAGAATACATGTATTTAATCTGGGATGACAGAAATGGAAATTGTCTCTAATATAACAGAAAGTTTAGTAACATACCCAGGAATTAGCGAAAGGAAAAAGCATTCCAAGCGTGTATACTCCGACAATTGGGCCTCCGATCAAACCGAATATGATTAAAGCTGCTTGTAATACACCAGCACCAAGTTTCGATGTTAGAAAGGCCATTCCAATACAGAGCAAACCAAAAACCACAGCCAGACCTGTGAGGTAATGATTGAGTTATTAAATAGAAAGTGTTCATCTAATGTTGCAGGTGATGCATTATTCCATTTAAAAGTATCGAAGAATTGATTTCCAATTCTCATTCTTGCCTCTAGATATCCATCCGTAAGTTTTATCCGAATACTTCGTGATAGGCATAATGATATCTTCGACAGTGACACACGCCATTGCATTTATTCCGGTTGAAATTGTACTGCACAAAGAGTAAATATTCAACTGCTAGATAAATTCTTGTTAGTTGAACTAGTTTCTCGTAGTAGTAGAACCTCGCATTACGAGTTCAATTCGTTGTCAGATTTATTACGATTTACTTGTATTACAAAGCGATTTTCCCCATTTAAATTAACGGAAAACTAATTAATCCGTTACAGCGTCCAAACACCACGCAAAATGCCCTTTTTAAGGTATACAGTATTTTAAACGAAAACGTTCAGTTAGAAATAAAATAACAATACATGTGTACATGTTACAACTGGTAACGACAACCACAGCCGTTACAAGTCCACTACACGCACTCCTCTCTCATTTTTTTCTAATATTTCTTTCTTCACTTCTATTGTAATAAGCTTTTTCTTATTATTATCACTATCTTTAGCCCTTACTTTCTTCGGACCCGTGGTTAACACAAAGAATTACCACAGAATAAATCAAAAAATGGCACGAAACACAAAAAATTCACTATCACAAAACACTCCGAATGTTACCGCTACGAGATAAACACTTGTAGTGAGCGATTGGAGGCTGCGCTTGGTGGAAGGAACGCGGTAAATTAAGCACGTGCTATATCTTAGAATTCTTAGAAATCGATGACGTCAGCTAGCGACGCTATCTCTTGCCTCTCTTCCCCTTGCCACTGTGTATAACGTGTAGGCCGGTCGCTCGTACTGCGAATTTGTATTCGTCGTACGAAACTAAATACTCACGAATGGTGGCTCGTAAAGCAAGTTACTCGTAATGCGAGGTTCTACTATATTAGTGATCTAAATATTTAGTTGATAGAGTCAGTGATGTATTGCATAAGAAAATATTGGGACCGTTACTCGGTGAGCGCAGCGAGTTCATACAGGCATTTTTTATACTATACTTTACTATACTAAGTACAGATATTATAGACTTGTGTTACAAAATAGCCTAAACTACTACGTACAACCTACGTATAAATGAGAACTTGACATTACCTTAAGCTTCCGGAGTACACACAGGCTACAAATATACCGGGAATCCCTGGATAATCTTGAAGTATATCCATTACAAGATAGGGTAGGATCTGTAAACAATATACCAGCATGAATAAATAAATAATAAACATGCATTTTTTTCAATTTTTGACAAATGATCCATCAATTTTGGATTGAATTTGCATCTATAAAAAAACTTACTCTGTCTGATTTGCAAACGCTTCCACTCGTAATTGGATCGCAAGTTGCATAATACGCGTACATAACAAGACCGCACATGCAGGCAAATGACATGACAATGGTGAGGCCGACAAAGTTGAGGAAAAGGGCGCTGCAAAGTCAACACATATAATATTTACAACAACATAAAGATCATTAGGTTTCATACTGACTGCAATTGTTCTTACTACTTTGATTCACGTTCAGTTCTGCAGCAAAGATATCGTTGAACTTGAGATTGGGATACGGCATACATACCCAACCAAAGAAAAGTACCTCCTACGGTGAGACTCCAAAATGAATGACGTACTCTGGGATCAGTTTCCACGCTGTAATTATTAGGTATATATTTCAATAGTATATTACCAGTAATTTGGTGTTATAAATTCTGAAATCACGTATCAGGACAAAAAGTAATTCCGGTAAAAGGTAAAACTAGGCCAATGCTTCCTAAAAAAATTTAACAGGCAGTTATAATTTTTTTGCAGGATATATCTTATCGCCAAAATTTAATAGGGGGATTTTAATAAAATAGATCCCACAATTGATCTACAAGAAAAAATCTTACAAAATAAACTAACAACCGTTTCTATGTAATTAGGGTGCGCTGATTTTAAATCTGGTGTCAGATTTTTTCCTATACGTCTAGATTTTGAGATATATGTGCTTTTCACCATTTTTGTGAACATATTTTACTAGTAAAAAAAAAATTCTCCTCCTTTACACTTAAAAATGTTAGTTGTTATTATCTATATTTGGTGCGCTGATTTCAAATCTGGTGTCAGATTTTTTCCAGTACGTCGCGTTTCCGATTTATCAACATGCATGTACAGTATTTGACACATGGTAAATGCTAAATTTACATGGTAAATACATGCATTTTCATAAATCAAAAACGCGACGTACTGGAAAAAATCTGACACCAGATTTGAAATCAGCGCAAAGTGTAGGGGGAAAGAAAATTTTTTTTCTACTAATAAACTATGTCCACAAAATGATATATCATATAACTCAAAATCTAGACGTATAGGAAAAAATATGACACCAGATTTGAAATCAGCGCCCCAAATATAGCTAATAACAACTAACATATTGCAGCGTATGAAAAAAAAATCCATTCGTAGATAATAGCAGAATCTCGATTCAACGCAATCATATGGAGTAAAGATATCCAAAAAAGAGTCCTTTCAAAAAGTATAAAGAAATCATGCGAAAAGTAGAGTTACATTCATTTACTCATAAAATACAGATTTATAAAATGAAATTTGTGGTTGATATCCACCGAATCCCCAAGCCCANTTGTGGACATATTTTACTAGTAAAAAATAGTAGAAAGTAGTAGTAGAAAAAAAATTAAAAAAAAATTCTTCTCCCTTACACTTTCTACTAATAAACTATGTCCACAAAATGATATATCATATAACTCAAAATCTAGACGTATAGGAAAAAAATGACACCAGATTTGAAATCAGCGCCCCAAATATAGCTAATAACAACTAACATATTGCAGCGTATGAAAAAAAAATCCATTCGTAGATAATAGCAGAATCTCGATTCAACGCAATCATATGGAGTAAAGATATCCAAAAAAGAGTCCTTTCAAAAAGTATAAAGAAATCATGCGAAAAGTAGAGTTACATTCATTTACTCATAAAATACAGATTTATAAAATGAAATTTGTGGTTGATATCCACCGAATCCCCAAGCCCAGAGTGCCACATGTATAGCTGCTTTACCAATGCAGTCAGTTCGATATTGATCGTATGTTTCAAAAACTTACTGATTCATGGTTAATCGCCCTCCTTCGGAAGAAATTCTCCAGATATTGCTAAATCCGCCAAGTTCAATGCTCCCTCGGATTATGACAGCGAGGAGGCCAGATATCATAACAAGAAATTGAAACACGTCAGTCCATATAACTGCTTTTAATCCACCCTGTAATAATTTGGGATTACTTCTTTTCGTTATACGAATACTAACTACCTTTAAGCACATGAACCTACCAACGTAGTGTAGAATGTGCAGACCAGTCCAGTTGAGAGAACAGCAGCCCACAAGTCAAAGCCGGTAACTAAATTTACAGGTAACACATGAAATTAGAAATTTAAACAACTAGAAATTCTCCTAAAAGAGGAATCATAGTGGAATTAGTGACTATGGGTGACTCCGCCAGTCATGTGTAATATAAAACAAATATAATTCACCATACCTTCACTTAGTGCAAGGGCAGGAGCATAGATAACGACACCGACATACATGAGCGTTTCGATCATAAAGGCAATAGTGACCATAATACGAGTTACACGATTGAATCTTTTATCTAAATACTTGAAATTTGAAAATGTTGGTTATTCAAGGCCAAAGAAATAGAAAGCTTGCCAAAATGCTCACAAAAAGATATACCTCGTAAGTACTTGTTATTTCAAGCCTGTAGAATATAGGAATGTAAATTTGAGATATGACCAAAGCTGCAATGAGAAATGATGGCAGCAACCTGTAACAAAATGTGGTAAAAGTTTTTGATTAAGCTGAAAGAATATCGATTCAGCTTGTGTAGCAACATAATAGCGTCTACGGTGAGCAAATAGCAAATTAATTCCAGTTAAAGAAGTATTTCTTCACAGACTGAAGAAAAACATGATGTAATTCGAGAGTATGTGTTTCATACTGGGGTTATCAATGCTTCGGTCAGCTGGGTGATTTATAATAGGCCGCACCATATAATATCATAATGGATATATACATGAACGTAATATCTGGCGGCTATTAAATAATTATTTTCATATCATTCAGATAAATTGAAAATTTCGTCTGATGACACGTTTCATTTTCGAACGCATCAGATTCCAAAAGTTCAGTCTAATGTTGACGAATGAGATGGATTTCAAATAACCCCTGTATGCACTTTAGGAACAAGTTATGACACAAGCTTGTAATATTATATTGCCTCGTCACATGCTGAACTAAACCAGCGTTCGTGCTTGCGTATCCTCATTTCCTATGACAGATAAAACGAAATAATTTTACGTACCACCAGAACATAAGGCCATATGAATAGACTTCCGCAGGAGTTCCTAATATTGTGATGGCAGACATGAAACTGACGGTTAGAGACAGAGCAACCGGCAAGTAATGTATTTTCCTATTGGAAAATGAGAAGTATAATTATGTAACCTGTAACGTCTACTTTTCTTCCGATAGTTCATGAATGCATGCAATGATTCATGCATCGCTTATAATCTAACTTCAGTATTTAAACGTTACACGCATTACCTCTTGGATGCCAAATAACTTTCAGTATCCGATGAACTTTTTGCGTCTCTTATAGCATAGTATATGCCTATAATGGAAGAAATAACTAACACTAAGGCAAATACAACATAGTCGCCAACATGAAATGTTCGTTTGGTATCAAATGGTGCGTTGTCACACATTATTGATTATTGTAGTTTAAGTCTGAAATTGTATAATCAATTAGAATAAGATAAGAGCAACCAGTCTATCGGTTGATGTGACTAGTTCAGGAAGAGGCCTGTTAAGATAAAATGCATAGAAAAGAAATTCCACCCATATTTCAACGAATGTAATCTCTTTTATCTCTTCTTCTTTCTTTTTTTCTACAGTAATTCGTAATTTTCATTTTCTCCTCTGAAGACCTAATGTCTGCTTCTGCTGAAATATACTTTTTCAATATCTTCCAATTATATGTACGTTAGAACATTGCCCAATCTGCTGGATTTACCTATGATTGATTTACTATAATTGACTAAAAACTTGCTACAGTAAATACACCAGATAAAATAACTGCCAAACTTGCAGCAGAAGGTAGGTGTATGCAATTACAGCATAATTACGGATTGCACGAACATTAAATATACAATTGGTAACAATAACTCATGCTAGGGTATTTAAATTATAGCGATATCATAAGAAATGTTATAACCCTGCAAGGGCTGCAAGCAATTAGCAAACAATGCCCCGAGAACAAAATATGCAATGATCTGGAATTTTGTTGGAGCTGACTCATAGCTCGTAATATGGCATGTGCTATTCAATCATCATTACTTACAAATCTATGATGATGCGACTGAATACTAAACGTTATGTTTCGTAAAACTGCCTTTTTAATCCGCAGCGGAAATAAGTTTCCAGCTACGCAAGTGCTCGTCATTAGTAAATGAGGTCTTTGACTGACCTATTAAAATAGCTGAGCGACCCACCCATCCACTTGGTTCGCTGTGTTCCGTCAACACAAACGCAAGAGGCCGTGAAGTTTTATTAGACACGGTGATAACAGACTTGCATAAGATTAAGGTTTCCCAAATTCTCCTGAAAACGATTACCCACAGCCAATAATTACATTTTTCTAATTAAGATGAAAAAACATATAAATTCCTGACTGTTTCATATGAACCATCATTGAACTTACTCAACTAAAGATTATTTAGTACCCGTCTTTAAATAAAGTCACTAATAGGGATATGCCTAATACTAGAGAGGTTGTCATTTACTTTGCGACTTGTATGCTACTACGGTGTGGTGTCTTCCTCCTTTTTGGCGGTTCTTGTTAGGGTTACAATGTTTTGTATGTATTTTCTAGCACTTTCAAATTTTATATCCACCCCTAACCTTCAACACTGAACCTTCTGCACTTTTTAGCGCGTATTTTGATTGCCTAATTCCCATTCTAACATAGAGCTATGAACTTTATCTATATCTTCGAGATTCTACAGACCTTCGCTGTGAACCTGGAGCCCCGCAAAATGTTCCCAATTCGGCCTCAAAGCTTCTAAGATTTCTCTACTATATGATATTTGATATTTCGTTCTTAATGTTATTCTTGTTCCTGGTGTATTTTACATATTCGTGTCGTGTTCCAGGTCTTTGCCTAGCACCAGTTTGCTTCCGCAGTGAGGCTAACGCGCATACTTATATAAGTTACATAACATTTTATACATTGTTCGAAATCTCACGTACTGTACTCCCCTGTATATTCTTGACACGACTTGAGTCCATTAACAGTCAATCCTTCATATGACGCATCTGCAACTTTTAAGTATCGTAGCTACTGTTGAAGCGTTCTGTATATGGTCAGATCAATACATTCTCTTTCGCCTTTTGTAAAGTTACATAGACTGTTCCGTGGTCTTGATCTTGTTTATATTTGTGTAAATGAGGCAACCGTCGTATTGCCGTATTAGTGAAACGGAGTATTTAGTGATTAATTATAATTACGTCTGTTAATTACAGTGGCGTAGCTTAGTTTTTTTGTACCAGGGATGACTTTCAGATATTTTACAACCTTTTGACGCCGACGGCAGGAGATGTTGACCTATAAGAATTTCGATTCCAAAATTGATCAATAAGATCTTCTAAAGTTCAGTAACATCTGATATTCTGTAGTTAAAATGATATCCATTATTTCAGGAAAAATTTATTCTTCCCAAGGCACCAATTTATCAATCAAAACTTGGTGACCATCCCGCCATCCCAGTTGTCCTTGAAAAAAATATTAGACTGTAGCACGATATTTCTGCCCCTCTACTACGCCACTGCATGAAATATGATTAAATTTGCTACAAAATGTTGTTGGTCAGTGACAATCAAAAAATATTGATAGGAAAACGATTTGCCCGAAAGGACAAATTAAAGTCTAATGATTTGGCATTGAGATGAAACTTATCATAGTTCTATTTAAATCAACAATAATTGAATTCACTAATGTAAGATTCGTGGGTATTAGGTCCAATGGTCCATTCGGATTTCTCATACCATTCATTCCATTTGCGACTTGTAGGTACCGCTTTCGTTTTCCGTGGGCAAATGCGAAGGTGTGTAGACATTAATATTCTGTTAGTACAAAGAAACATAGAATTAGAGATTGGAAAAAAAGAAAAATAGGTTGGTCAAACCATGCTTGTATTATGAAAGAAAACGAAACAACATTGAAACAAACATGCACTGGTATTTCACTGAATAATGTAAATAATGTAAAGTAGAATTATAACGTTCCAATAGGAGAATAGTTATAGATTAGACATTTATTATTATTGAGATATGTTGTGGAAAGAATATTACATTTCACTTGGTTAAAACATGAGGTATCGGATATTGAAGTAGTCAAGAACAGCTTTTCTATCTTTTTTTGTTAAAATTTGAGTGAAGTACAAACATATCAACTCAAATGTTATGGATTGACCTTTTGTAGGTCATATCGGTTCTTCTTGGCATGTTCTATAAAATTAAATTCAATAATGGCCATATCGACGCCCATTATTGTTTTCAGGCGGTAAATTGGTGTACAGGTTTTCAAAACAGCCAACAAGGACGATATTCAGGCCATATAAGATTTTGAAGGGTCGGTATTTAAGTGTTAGTAAAATATAGCAAACATGTGGGGCCAAAGACGAAAGAATTCTTGAAGCGAGCTGCGAGTCAAGAAGTTGGATAGCAATGAATTAGACGATTTTTCTTAGTGGGGCATTCTTCTTATGCAGAGGAGTATTTATATTCTTCATTGCTTCATTATGCATGGAGCTAAATAACCATATGACTTAATAAGTTTGAACAACTTTCATATTCTCCTATATGTACATTATACTGTAAGAATTTATGTGTGAACTTCGAATAATTCGCCCCGGAACTGGTTGCTGTCCGATAAAATCACTCGTGAGTCGAGCTTAAGTGTGACTACAGTGTTGTAAAGAAAGTTTTGTTAGCAAAGAATTATCCGTATTAATACAAATTACTGTAGAGTAATAATAACACGCGATTTGTCAAATATCAGAACAAGCACAAATATAACAAGGTTCGGGAAGAATTATTCGTGCAAATCATGCCTTAAAAATTCATTGCATTTTATCACAGGCTTCATTACCTTTACCTGTCGATTTGAGGGCTGCTAGCTGCAAAACAATTTAGTTTTTTCACTTAATTTGGGTTGATTATTTCTAAAATCTAAACGATTCTGATACCCCATCTCGTAAACGTTTACTGTCGTCTGTTTTTTTAATAAATTGTCAAAATAGTGAATATCTCAGCGCTTGTAGATTATCTGGATCAATCTGTATATCCACGATAGCTATACTCTATAATAGAATCGCCCCAATTTGTTTCATTAGATTAACTAAAACAATTCCTAACATAGCGATTCAACGCTTGGCCAGTGCTGTTACTTTTTACCTCTTCCTTTCCAAGAACTTGTAAAAGAGGTTAAAAGTAGGTCATTCTTTGCTTAGCAGAGATACAATAAGACTATCCTACTGCCAAAAAAAAATTTCAGCAGTGTGCATTCACCCATGTAATTTTCAGTTATTTTAGGATGCCGAAAAATGTTAATTAGTCCCGCCAGTCAAACTGACATATTATTACTATTCCATGCGCGCTTTCTAGTATTTAGGGATTTTTGTCCCAAACAGTTCTGTGGTAAGATTGAAATATTTTCTTTGATTTGTTTTGTTTCTACAGTTTGTAGGCACATGTTGCTCTCATAAGACAAATACACACTAGTGCTTATATATTATTTTCGTTGCATTTGGACTTTTTCAGTACCGTTACTGAAATATATAATGAACAAATAAAAAAAGAAAAATGCAAAAAATACCTATTGCCTAAGACTACTGCAAAGTCACCGAAAATATTAAAGGCACCCAATATAAAGAGATTACTGAATATGACAATTTAATGTAATATGAATAGTGTATGATTATTTACTTGCCTCGTATGTATCCAACGGTATTTCGTTATTTTGTGGCGAATCGATTTCGTATTTTTCATTGCTAGCCTGTGTGCAACATCTCAAGATATAACGCATCTTTGCAGGAATCCAACAGAAAATTTGGTGATCAAAAAATGGAGCCAGTAACATCGGATCGACGTTTTTTCTTTGCCGCCACCCACCTTAATCGTGAAAGTAAATACGATTTCAATCCTCTCTCTAAATATGAGCGGGAAGCTTGTTTGTTCGTCTTGAACCAACGTCGCCATTTCTGGACGGCCAGATACATCCCAGAATAATTGAAAGAACAAAAAAACGGGAGTCCGCGCTCAGGGGGAATTAGCCTTAGCGTACAAGATAGGAATTCGGAGATATACCTGAAAGTTAAGTGGCATCCAATGACCCCAATTCAGACTCAAATACTCGACTTGGCTTGTTATCCAAACCCAAACCGAGTCGAGTTTACTCGCATCTTTCCGAATGTTATTCCTCAACATATAATACGATTACATTGTAATCAAACTGCATTCATTACTGAGAGATACATACATTAATTCGCGTTGTACGTTTTCATATGCAATGCAATACTTATATTTCATTAGGAAAACTCACTTCAAGACTTGCCTTGAAAACATTATACAAAAAAATGAAGAGAACTTACACGTAAGGAGACTTAAAATGATTCCTGGTACGACAGTACCGAGCATCCCTATCCAGCTCAGATACAGATAAGATATCGCGTATAAATCTGCAATTGGTGGATATTCTTCTGCCATAGCGGTGGTCACATTCATGGATTCGGTGGTAGCATATGACAAGGTTGAATAATAGCTCGCTGTTGTTACGTTGTTTGCAGTAGGTGAGGTAGCAGAGTAGCATGACTGATTGCAATAAGCTATAGGAAGCTTCCGGACGAATTCGTTTGTAGGAGGATACGCTTTACTACCGACATAAACCCAGGAAGACAAAGCCAATCCGGTTACAAGTCCAAAACCAGCTCCCTATTAAATAAATGTTATGCTTTAGAGATAAAACAGTAACTCTAATACATATATTGTCTCCGTGCATAGGAATACTGCACCCATTATTCTGTGAATTATCCTTTGAAACATATATCGGTCATTTAGCTCAGTGTAGCAGTGGATTTCAAAGATAAAATTCTTTTGAATATTAAAATACTAGATGTCTTGCGACTAGCTTGTATGGAGGTTCGCTTTGTTTTTTGTTGTTGCTACCCAGAAATAATGCAGTCGATTTAATAAATACATTGTGTATATGTGTCAAATGAAATACTGTACCATTATACACAACTATAAGGTTAGGCACAAATTACAGTGGCCATTTCTAAAAAGGAGAATATTGTATAGGCCTACGTGGTCATTGATTGTCATACTTATATATATACATTTACAGCGAAAATAATAAAATCATTATTTTCTTTCCTCAATATACATTTCGTTATTAACATTCAGGAAGCGCTAAACAAACAAGAAAATGCAGAACAACATAAAGTACTTAATTATTAAATTGTTTAAATATTGTCAAAATTTTGATAGCAAGTTAAGAGAATTTGAAACTCTAGTGAAGAAATAAAGTATTCTCAATATGTACTCACAATTGAATTGCTAAATGGAAACAAGATTCCCAATGTGAATAATCCTACAAGAGGGCCGCCAACTATCCCGAAAATGCTAAGAGCAGCCTGTAGTACTTCACCCAAGTACGACGCCATTACAGCCATTCCAATACAGGCCAGGCCGTAAATCACGACAAGTCCTGAAACGAGAAAAGGAACGTATGAAAAAATACAATTTGTTCGAATTAGAGTACAGGAGCGGATTAATTCACTTTCCATTATTTCTATTGGGGGTAATTGATTCGGATTTCAAACAATTCAGAGTTCGAACGACCTCCTGGAACTGATTAAGTACGAAGTACGAGTTACCACTGTATTAATCCTCATAGCATCTGAAACACTTTGTTTTTGTTATTTCAGGAGAATGATTTCTATAGTTATCTAAAAACATGACGAAATAATAGCAATAAACATAATAATAAAATGAACAAGACTATTCAAACAAAATTATTCATTTGCAAATACAGTTAAAACTACCACAAACACAACAGGCGCCGGTTGCATATGTATTTGTTTGATCTTTGCTAGACTGAGTTGTTTCAATATTGACTGTATTAGAAACAACTGCAAACAGACCTTTAGAAACCCAAGTATAAGAGTTTTCTTTCCACTTCGTTACTGGCTTTATGAAGTCTTCTATAGTGACCGTTGCCATTGCATTTATGCCAGAGGAAACGGTGCTGATAGTGAAGTAGAGGAATAATATTATGTGAAACATGACATAACGCAACTAAAAGTGTATACGTGTTTCTTAATAACCTACCTCAAACTGCCAGAAAAGACACACGACACAAAAAGGCCAGGAACACCTGGACTATCTGATAGTATTTCCATGACAAGGTAGGGGAGGAGCTGTAAAAAAGAGATCGGTTGGTCATTTCAGTTAGGAACTATGCCTATGCTCGTTATCGTTAAAAATAAATATACAAATTACCTGGTCAGATTTGGATACGCATCCTCGGGAGAGCGGATCGCACTCATGGTAGTAAGCATACATAACCAATCCACATAAGCATGCTAGGCTTATGATTATAAACAAGCCGAAAACGTTAAGAAACAGTGACCTGGAGGAAGGAAAGGACAAACATGTATCATTCGAATTATCATTATACTATCGTGTTAGAAGATATATACGTAATATAATAAAATATGTACCCTATGGCTTGCTTCTCCGTTTTACAACACAGATATCGTTGTACTTGTGACTGGCTGACTGCATATATCCCAAGCCATACCACAGTACCACCTACCATTATACTCCAAAAGGAGTGACGTACTCTCACGTCGGTGTCGAAGCTGGATGCAATAAAAAATAGTCAACGAATCAACGACAATAGCATTCCGTAATGTACATATAGAAAATAATCTCAGCCTACTGTATAAAATCGATTCTTCCTCCCTTTTCGCAAATATTCCAAATGTTTTCAAATCCTCCGAGCAGTATGCTACCTTTAATGAGCACGGCGGAAAAACCGGCACACATTACAATACTCTGGAATACGTCTGTCCAGATCACAGCTTTTAGACCTCCCTGGATGATAAATAGTGAATTAATATATTAACTTATAAGTATGCAATTCTTTGTTACTTTTTAAATGTCATACCAAAGTCGTGTAAAACGTGCATACGAGTCCTGTTGATAGAACGGCAAACCAGAGATTGAACCCAGTCACTGTTAAAGATAAAAAAGCAGTAAGTTAATGTAGATATATGTATAGAAACTAAGGAATTGTAATTATACACCCATAAATAACCTTGAAACTAACGTCACTGCTATAACAATGAAATATCAATCCATTTATAACCTAAATCTTCGAATACTTTCCAAATATATGATAAATCTGTTCTAATGATCACACAGCTTTCAAAATTTGATCGTATGTTCTAGTATAGGGTGAAGAATAATGTCAATATGAATTCTAAATGAGCCTTTATAAATTGTAAATTATCTTTACCCGGCTTTTTATAACCCGGATTGAATACCAACTCTAAGGTTGAATTTTTTAAAATTAGAATTACTACATAACTGTATAAATAGTGTGTTAGTAAATGAATAAACATCAAAATAACGCATTGCTTCATCAAATTAGAATTTGCAATCAAAAGTAATGCCATTTAACAGCAGCCGAAAGCTAGTACGGTTTTTAAGATTTTCTAAAGAGATGGCCGTAAAACATGAAGATTCCACGATATCACTAGTTCCACAATCTTACAGTAGTCTACATGCATAAAGCGTACACTTGATACAGTATCAAAATCACGAGGGCGTGATATGAATGTTGGTGTTGAAAGTGTTGCATAGCCGCTACAAATCGTGTACCATGAAAATGGTTGAAGAGCTGTTAACAGTGGTTCTGAATTCTACATTATTGTAACACAGTCTGCAAATTGTTGCTGCAACAGAAGAGAACGAAAAATCGGTCGCGTTTGATTTACGAAATAAGTAGGTAGGGCACTTGAAAGCGGCGCCCTTTCTCACGGAAGGTCCCACAATAACATATGCTACCGTAGTTTGACAATTAAATCGTACTATACTATAACAGACAAACCACCACAAGCATGCAGCGGATTAGCGCACAAACCATTGGCAAACTTTAAAATAGGCCCCAAGTCACGGAATTATGGACATTGAAGACTTAGTATTGCATTGGCAGTACGCATTTCCTGCCTTGTTGCAATTTGATGCTACATAGCTACGGATTCTACGTGGTTAAGTTCTGGATATTCAAGTGAATTCCTCGTCATAGCCCCAAGGCTTCTTTTGTGTACTACCGATGATAGTTCATTACATTACATACTAACAGCTAGTTAGTACATTACTCAATTGTTCCTTGTTCGGTTTTAATATGACTAGACATTTTTTCAAATTTCTTACATCTTCAATAAGAAATCTAAGATGAAATTTTCTAAGAAATCTATGAGATTGGAAGTACAGCAGTGCCTCAAACTTCGTAATTAATCCGATCCAAGATGCCATTTGAACTCCGAATTGTTCGAGTTCGGAATCAATTATCCTCATTGGAAATAATGGAAAGTGATTTAATCCGTTCCCGGGCCTTAATCCAACCCTATTTTGATGCTACTTCTACGTCGGTTAGATTAAACTAATTTGATGGTCCTTGAAAAATCTCTATTCAAAATATATGTATTAAACTTGCCCGAACTCGGTTATCCCGAGTTCTTTTTCCAGCCCAAGGGCTAATTTGGCGGCAGTGAGCTCGAGGTCGTCGGTAAAATAAGTAAAATCCATTCATTCACTTTAGAAGTGCATTTTTTTATCACTACGCTCGCAGTTCAAACGTGGAAGCATCGGTCAACTCCGAATGGAATTTCAGCATTCGAAATCTGTTAGTTAGGGTCGTACGAAGTACGAGGCACCACTGTTTATTCTTTTTACCTCATGGAGAAGTCTCAGCGTTCTCTCGTGTGTGTGGTCGTACAACCATAATATAGTACTTAGCTGACGAATATTCTAGTAACCTGAGGCCAAAATTTAATCACCACAAGCTTTAATATAGAAAATGAATAATAATGTGTTTTTCACTGGGTTGAATCACTAACTTTGAACAAAGAATGTTGGAGTTCGGCAAGTCTTAATTTGTTTCCAATGTCACCAATTCGATAATACGCTTGCTTCTATTATTACTAGGCATTGTAACATTCTCACCTTCACTGAGAGCCAACGCTGGAGCATAAATTACAATTCCGATGTATATTACATTTTCTGCAATGTATGTCAATGTTCCAAGTATTCTGACTGGTCGATTAAAACGTCTTTCCAGATACTGAAAGAGAGGACGACATTAATGAGAGCACTTACAACAAACTGACTAGATTCAGGAAACATACTTACTTCATATGTACTGGTCACTCCCAGTCTGTAAAATGTAGGAATGTACAACTGAGAAGTAATGACAGCCACCAGGAGAAATGTGATCACGAACCTATAAAATTTCGCAGTAGGGTAATATATAGACAGTTCTAGAATATGTGAGGTAGGTATTAACATGCGGTCTCAATACTATCTGAAATACGAGCGTCTGATTAAATAATATACGATTACATAGTACGGATGAGAATCCTTCATCCGAAATTACAAAATCCGAAAACCGCCAAAATCCGAAAGTTTTTCGAATCATGTTTTTTTGTACAGTAAGCACAAAACATTATTTTCACGTGCAATCTGAATTTTACTTACATGAGTGTAAATAAATTAAATAATGTTGGCGTTTACGCAGCTAGCGCATTTTTTCACTATGCGCGCAGTTCGAAAGTCGAAGCATCGTTCGAACTCGGTATGGAATTTTTTTCCAATTTGGAGTTCTAAGTCTAGACTCTAGAGCGTTCGACGTTAGGGACATTCGAACTACGAGGCGCCACTGTATTCTCTTTTCGAAGAGTACTGATTCGATGTCTCATACGTGGAAATCATTTCAGGGTGATGTATGCAAAGCAATGATCTATGGGTTTATTTCAGTTCAAGGACATACAAACGAGGGAAGTTTTGGAATCAAAGTAAGTCGAGGGTGTGAGGTTATTGTTAAAAGCAAGGTTTGGGGTGAAGGTTGTGTTTGAATTAATATACCGCACTACAAGGTAGTGGTGACGCGAGACAAGCAAAATGCTGTTTAACGTTTAAGTTCATTTCAACTTTTTTCCCCAAGTAAGTAAGTAATGTTTAAGTAATGATTTTTCTGTATTCTTGTAACGTCATCGAATGAATGTTCGATTCTGGTTGTAAACGGCACGTTGTTTAAATTGTCATAAAATATATCGATTTAATGCGACCCCGCATTTTTTCAAGGTCACTCAACGATTGCGTTATAACGGATACAGTAATCCCATACCTAACGCGGTTAGAGCGTTCCATAGCCCCCTGCGATAGGTGAAACTCCGCGAAGTAGAAACCACATATTCAATTAATTATTTAAATATATTTAAAGGTATTTTGAACTATTATGAATCATTCACACACTCTTATTTACCTGGGGAACCTTTCCCACAATCATTTGACCGGTTATATTTTTTTTAACTTTTAGCGCTTAAACATACTAGTACTGTGCGGCACATTTATCATGAAATAAAATACATACANTTTGAACCATTATAAATCATTCACACACTCTTATTTACCTTATTAACCTTTCCCACAATCATTTGATCGGTTATTTCTTTTTTAAAAAACTTTTAGCGCTTAAACATACTAGTACTGTGCGGCACGTCATTTATCATGAAATAAAATACATACAATATTACATTAAAATGCATACAATACAATATTATATAAAAATCCGCGATAAGTGAAACGCTATATATCGAGGGACGACTGTATACACCGTATTAGTCCTTTCAGCAGACGACCTATACGTTTGTCACGAGAGTTACGCGTAGTTTGTTTATCGATAAGGGGCGATAAGGACACAGATAAAGAGGATGGTCGGTGTTAAAAATGAGTTGATAATGGTGATACAGAATTCCTACTTATTATCATAGATATACATCGAGATTTCACTTAACTTACCACCAGTACATAGTGCCATATATGTATACGTCCGAAGGTGTTCCCAGTATTGTGATTGCAGACATGAAACTAACGGTTAGTGACAAAGCCACGGGAAGCATGCCCATCGATCTAAATGACAAAAAAATCACAATGCAGTAAAACTGAATTCATTTTTCATTCATTCAATTGTATTTATAGCTTTCTTCTCTGACAAAGAAAACCAGGGAGTGGTAGTTTGTAAGTCAATAGGGATACGAGTGGTAGTTTGTAGTTAATAGGGATACCCGGAACTGGCAATATCATTCCCACAGAACAGTGTGAAAATTGATCGGTTTTCGGATGGCAATATTACGTGCTGAAGTTCAATATATCCTATTCACAAGTGGACAGTTTAATTGAATCAAAAATAATATATCAGCGAATCGTGAATCATTTGTAGCCCAGAAATGATGCGCCTTTGACGTTGGGAAAATTAGTAATTCTGGTTTCATTCTCAATTCAAGTATGATGTGGGATTACTCATCGAAAATATTTTTCGTTTTATTATTATTAATACCAGTTTCAAATTTCATATCGTTATGCTTTATGTGAGTCCATTGTATTTCATTTTGTGCTTCCACTTTACCGTTATAGGTATAGACTGCAGTATTGCAGTTAGCTGTGAGGTTACTACACACCATTTTGCAAGGAGCAGTAACACTCCCATTACCTAACTGACCGACACGACAACCATGTAGTTTCAACTGGAAATGAGAGAAATGGGAAAATTATATCTACACACAAACCCACTGCTGTGTTTAATTAATAACGTATGTAATGTATCATTTCTCGTTAATAACCGTGACCGCACTTGGCAAAGTTGATTTTTACCCGCGGTCTTTGGATGATAGACATAATATTTGACGACTTTATTGACTGAGATGATAGGCAATGAATCTCTTATATAATCGTGATACGCTATTTTCGGAAGCAGGAGACTGTGTGAGAAGTGTATTTTGAGACGAGTGAAGATTTCAATAAATATTTATTCTATTCGCAAAGGCATTCAGTTCACTACCTAGTAAAATGTAACATCGATAACACGAACACCGCAATGGTTTACAAAGAGAGTTTTCTAGTGCCAGTATCCGTTACGCTCAACAATTTCGACTCTTGTCGCATCAGCAATTGTGATTCTCTTTCTTGATTTGCAACGATTGTTTTTGATAAAAGCGCATCGTTGTTTTTGAGCACGACATCGTATCAACAGATAAGATGATTTACAGATCAAATTATATATTTTGCCTTGAATGTTAACAGTTTAAATAAACACTATTGGGGTCAATGACATTTATTACACGTGCTGTAATCTATTACATGTCTGAATGAGTTTAACTACCAGAGCGGAAACCGATGCTCTCTGAAGTTGCCTGGATAACAGTGAATGCATTAGGAAATAACAACGGTATTACAATTTCTCAGGTTCAGGTTTTCTTCCGTTATATTAAAGAAAACAATTTTTCATATATAGAAACTTATTCGCATATATTAATTATAAAGGCAAGCTCGAAGAAATAGTACGATTTTATTCTATGTGTAGTAGGTACTACTGTGCGTGCGTGTTTGTTTATAAACCCACATAAGAGTACTTGATATAAAATGATAACTGCTTTACGTTAACATTAATAATTACATAAATGACTGCCTCCAGAATTTTCGCCTTTCAGCGCTCCTCAGTGGTGATTTGAGTATATAAAAATAATTATATAATAGGGACGAAATCAAATTTACCTTAAGCCAAATGTAATATAATCGTACTATAGAATGATTTGTTTTTAAATGCTATCACAAGCGTGCATAAAAACAAGTCCTTTCCTTTTTTTAACTGAACTTTGAAGTGAAGTTATATTAGGAAAAATTATGTTATAAGAGCACATTATTTAAATTATGGTATACAGTATTTTCCATCAATTTAAAATTTGTATATCTTTGTTTTGGCTAACCCAAAAATGAATTTACAGTATCAATACGAACAGGCTAACATGTTACCTCTGTTTTATTAACTAAGTGTTCGTGAGGCTGAGGTTGGAAATTAATACTATTGGATATAAACAGAAAATAAACGCCGTCCCATGCGTTACTCCCGTTTCCTACACCGTCATCATAATCCTACATCCACAAGACAATTCAGGCGACTATATCCCTATATCTGTCACTCACCTGCCTGCCATCAAATACCCTTCTGTTCCATCGGTAGATCGTCGATCACGAATGGCAAAGAATATCCCAATTAATGCAGAAATAAGCAGCGTTACTCCAAATACAGCATAGTCAGCGGCAGTGAATGTCCTCTCTTCCATACTTATTTATTGAGGCTCGTCACGCAAGTATCAAAGTATTAAGTTTTTGACTTTGAGACTGGGAAAGTACGACTGAAGAGTTAATGATTTGATTCAGTTATTTTACAGTTTATCGATGTTGTGCTGGAGTCACCGGATCCATGCTCGAGGCAGTTCACACTCTCCTGTTACAGACCTGAGCTTACTAGTTATGATATATTGAATAGTATTAATTATTTTACTATCAACTGTCAGCTGAAAGTACCCGGCCTAAAGTGAAACTCGAGGGCAGTTCACACACTTCTGTTACAGAGCAGAGTAAATAGGTACCACAAAGTGGCTTTATTATTGTTACAAATTCCTATCGTCGTCAACTAAAATATCCCCTGAGCAAGTGACGCAGAACTGAGAATTCGTCTTTTTAAATCTAATACTGCACTTTAAAATATCAGATTACATGTTGTGATTTCATCTTTATGATGAATTCAAGGAGAAATGACTATATTTCTCTTTATTTGTTGGTAGTAGATATCTGAGTAGCAACTACTGTCACGTTTACTGGTAACCTAAAACGAAAGTCTCACTGACATTGACCATAATGATACTTTACTCTTGCACCATGAACTAAAGTAAATAAAAGGCAACCAATTTTGAACAAGTAGGTCATCACAACTTATATGCTTTCTAGCATTTCACCTGTCCTAATGGAAACGTAGTAACATATATATGCAAAATTTGCAGTTTCTGAAAAGTTAAGTTCAGTGCAATGGACAGTGGAATTCTTTCAAATTTAGAGTTATTTCAAAAATTGGTTTGGTGTTACTGCTAGATACAAGTTTACGAGAAAAATACAATACCCCCGATATAATAAGTTATTTTGCTCTAGTACTATCAATAGCAAGCCAGTTCTGACGATGTTGTACTACCTAGTCGAATATAAATAAGGAAGTAGATTTACTCGAGCGTGACTGCAATTTGTTGTCATAGCAAACAGCAATATAGAACACCGGTCGGTGAAGATTGCTCAAACCCTGATAATGTAGGTCACCTTCAAATATAGCAGCAGCTCTAACCTTTTTGGAGGTACTGAACCCTGCATGCTTCATCTGTCCGTTCACCGAACCTTCGTAATTGAAAATTAAATATGATTTAGGTATATAGGTATATTTTTGAGCGTGACGTCACGCTGAGCGTCACGAATAATACGAGCGGGTTGAGCGGAACGGACACACACACATAAACCAACCCCTGGGGTTCAATCGAACCCATGTTAAGAACCACTGAAATATAGGCTTCACTCTCGATAACAAGGAAGGAGGCGTAGAATGGAATAGTGCCTGTTCGTAGGCAAGGTATGAATTGGACCAGACAGGTGTAAACGATTTTGATTATATTGAAATCCAATGTTTCTGTTAACATCAATAATGATATTCTCCGAAGTCCAAAAATTCCAACATACCAATTCCATATTATTTTCCTTCGCCACTTCTGACTATTCTCTAAGATTTACATATTACATCTTCTTGCTCTAGCGTTAATCTTATCACTCCACCAGTTCAGTGACTTTTTTACTGTAACTAATACAGTGTACAGAAAATAGAGTTACGCAACAACGTCATGTGCAATGTATCTCCGTGTTTCTTACACCAATCATTTGCATGTTTGAAAATAATATTTCGACAATAAACGCTATTGGCTTCAGTCGTCAACTTATAATCACAAGGCAGCAATAAAGGTGTCACTATAATAACTCAAACTGACATTTTTTGGTACTCTGCCGTCTTCCATTATTTAAGTATACATATCTTCATGTAACTCCTCCGCCCTTTATTCAATAATATCTAAATTTGTCTGACCCCGAGTGTGGCCATTGGTAATTACTAAGCTAATTTATATTTTTCCATCTGGCTGTGACGGTGTAGCGTTCAGGTCGTGGGGAAGACTCGAAGTACATATCTCATCATTTCCTATACACATGTATCAAGAATATAATATGTCGCGTAGCATTGTTCAGACCCCGATTTTATACTGACAATGTAGCAAAGAGCACCGGTTATACCAGTAGTAGAAAATGTTTATAAACAGTATGGTTTTGACACTTTATTGGCTTTCCATATTAAACTATTAAGTTCAAAAGAAAATCTAATAAGGTATACAGCTATGAACTCAGACAGCGCAGGCGCATAAAGAGGAAAGTAAATGCAAGGAACTAAATAATAATTACCATATAATAGAGATTATGAAGTATTACAAATAAAAAAAACACGTGGTTCGCCTCAGTGGTGACCCCGACGAGATCAGACAGCACCTCCAACAAAAATTATAGTCGTTATCCACAGTACCAATATAGTACCGTATCAACAGTCGCGAACATGACATAAGCGGATCAAACCCCATCTGCATAGCCTAAGGCCAAAAACTAACTTCATGAGTCTATTCAGGTATACAGTAATCCTTCACCTATCGCAGCGGTTACGTTCCAGATTCCCCCGTGAAAGGTGAAAACCGCGAAGTAGAAACCACATATTTGTTTAATCATTTGAATATATATAAACGCCTTTTGAACCATTATAAATCATTCACACACTCTTAATTACCTCATCAACCTTTCCCACAATCATTTGACCTGTTATTTAAAAAAAAATCAGCGCTCAAACATACTAGAACTGTACGGCACGGCATTTATCATGAATAAAATACAGGCGGTGGTCAGGTGGTGGTGATGTTGCAGGATCTTCTGGTTCGACTCCCGCTGAAGGCGGAACACAGAGAACACACGTTCGTATTCTTATTTTTTGAGCCCTTAGTATTTTTGATTCATAAATAAGGCCGGGCTTCATCAAAAAGTCCGCAACATTCACACACATATAAATCCGCGACGTAGTGAAGCCGCGAAGGGTGAACCGCAATTTAGCGAAGGACAACTGTACCGTATTTATTCGATAGTAGGCCGCGGCTTATATATATTTTCATCATTGATCGCGGCTTACAATCAAGGGCGGCTTACAATCGGGGTCAGCGTACAGTTTTTCCTTACCATACCGCAGTTCGGCGCCGGATACTTCTACTATCTCATAAATATAGGAGAAAGGTGTATTTAGATGTTCGTCCGCTCATAACTCCAAGGGTTCTTGACTAGGCGCTCTGAAAACTTGCACGGGGATCCATTCCAGACAAGAATAGGTTATAGGATACTTTTTCTAGTAGGGGCCCAAATCGCGACCCCAGACCAGGCTTAGGTAGGCTACCCTATGTTCAAGTGCGGATTACAATCTAGGGCGGCATACATTAATGTTTGAACACAATTTCGCGTGGCTTACAGTCGAATAAATATGGTACATATGTAAATATGATACATATGTGGAGTTAGACTGCGCAGGCTCATAAAGAGGCAAGAAAGAATGGCCAACTATATAACGTATCACATAACGAAAGTTGTGAACTACAACCAACAATTTATACAGTTCGCCTCAAGGTTCCCAGCTTGGGAATAGGGTAGCATTCCTTAGCAGTACGTATTGAAGCATTCAATTCTACGTCACGTGAGAAGATCAAAGAAGTAGCTGTCTCGATCATTAACCATACTCGCTTCTTCAGTACCAAATTCTGTTATAAGATAAGTAAGTAATAGCACGACATAATTTTTAATACGGCCAATAATGGATGACACTGCCTTTTCACATGTAACAATGGATATAATATGTCTCGTAGCGCTATTTTGACTTCTTCTTGCACTGATTATGTAGTAAATAGCGACGGTTGTGTCATGTCCAATTAGTTATAATACAGATGTTGCAGATGTAATATGTCGCGTAACGCTGTGTATATCCTGTCCATACTGACTATGTAGCAATAAGCACTGGTTATTTCAGTAGTAGAAAAATTGTAACTGCAATTGGGTTTCGACTATATTTGACTTTTCATAATAAACTACAAAATTCAAGATGAATCCAATTCTGTTAAACAGATGTGAAATCAGGCACATAAAGAGACAAGTGATACTAGAATTGTACACAATTATGCAGAACTTCCGTTCTTGTGAATAGAAATGTACAGCTTACAGCAGGAGTTCTAAATATTGCAATTATATTACATCTAGTGATCAATTTTTGTTCTGGCTGCTTTTCGTGCTACTCCTGTAGTTGTAGTATAATACGGCAGTATGCAATGCTGAATATATGATGTTGGCATGAGGACCTTAAATCTCTTCGCGGAACCTGGATTTTCGATCTCAA
>QXVX01007230.1:48651-60024 GCA_013436065.1 Halocynthia aurantium
CACTACAAGATCTGTACTATGTCAATACTACACTGTCATATCAATAAAAACATATATAATACAGCAAAGCGAACTAAAAACGAAATCGAAATGCTAACAAACTCATTATGATTACAAAGGCAATATGAACAAATCTCCCACTGATTTTGAATTGAATTGCATCTTATCTTTCGTAGTTTTACTACCGAATTACTCTTATGCTGTTGTATTATCATACATGATGATTGATGTGTCAGTTGCTGCCATTTTCCGTATTACTTTCGGTTTCGGTTACTGCTAATAATAACTACGTTTCATGCTACTGGTCCGCAAAGCATTTTTTGAACGTTTACCGGTCTACAAAGCATTTTTTCGACGTTTATCGGTCCGCAAGCATAAAAAGGTTGGGAACCACTGCTCTAAAGTACTTAGTTATTCAATAAACAATGGAATGATAGGACTCTTGCCAAGGAGACAATTTCTTCCAGAATATTAATTCCTATGGACAATTTCTTCCGCGATAATTTCTTACATAAGGCATTCTTACAGCAAAATTTTCCGCAGAAGGCCCTTTTTACACGAATTGTTTCATATAGTCTTGTGTGAGCGTCACCTTTCATATACACACTCCCGATTACATGGGAGGATGCTCTGTACTGTATGTATAAAACTCAAACAGTACCTGCAGGAAATAGTCGCAGGAAGCTGTCGTAGCAGGACTCAAATCATAGTATTCTGGAGAACCAAGCAAGAAACGTGAGCGTGAATGAATAATTTATTTTGTTGGAATCTTCTGTTTGATCATGAATAGTCGTAAAATTTAGATTTGTTTTAATTAAGCCCCTTTTTTTACATTCATTGATTAGGCAAGCATGTTATGGAGCTCCATTGCCTCGAAGTTTAGAATATATTACACGGCTATTTTGCAATGGCCGAATGTCATAAAATACTACATTATTGTATACTCTAAGAAATAAAAATTTCAATAATACATATTTAAAATCCATCGGGGGCGTACGACAGGCAAATCGATCCTACTTCCCCCTACCTTCCCCGCGATCGAGGAATTTTCACTATAACGCGAACATTGCGGTAGTATTTCTATAATTCTGAGATAACGATTATGGCAATGATATCAAGCTTTTCATTCGTGTGCACATCAATGCGGAGTCAATATTTTACAGAATCCAGTTATTCCTGTATACATTTGGCACATCTTTTTGAATGTAGGAATAAACGTCCAATGAAAGGATTTCTATAAGTTGAATCTCTTATTTATAAATTTAACGTATTTAACGTAACGTATTAATGATTTCCTTCCGTAGTGTTACCTAACCGTTACTCAACCCGATCCTAACCTATTCCGGAGGAACCACACTGTCAGTGTGTACCGCTTATACAGTGGGAATTCTCCTTTTGCTAAAAGAAGTTACTATGAGGTTTGAAATACGAATATACAAATATAATTGCCAGAAAGTTTCTCCAGAATTAAAATACCACTGTATATCAGGAACTAATGCATATGCGTACGACTATATGATAATTTCTCCATAAACTCGTACATGTGCATCCATCGATCAAATCTACTGTCATCATATACATGCTATTTAAGTTAAATCTTAAATGGAATCGTGATGATTAACTGCAATACGAAAGTCATTTAGCAATCGATAATCTAGAATGTATTGATACGACGAACCAAGAGCTCTCTATTCTGCGTTATGAGACTATAACATAATAGTAGTGGTAATAGGGAGGGTTATATATACCATGCAGACTTCAGAATCTATGGAGATTGTTTCGCTCGCCATTTAAAGAGGAATCGGATTTACAGTATTAGAACAGTGCAACAGTTGAACCTTACATATGAACGTTATATTATATTATATTCACATTATGCTTGGATATTTTGCGTTCGTAAATAATTGCTTATTTATCACAACTAAAAACTATTGGCTATTGAATGGATCAGGACATTGACATTTCACACTGACCATTTGCAGGGGATTTAAAATCAAAATAATGTTCCGACGCTTGTAGTACAGCTTCAGGCTATATCAAATTAGTATACTTGTAAGCAGTATATGCCTTACATGCCAACATGTCTAACAGCTTTTTCTAGTGTTAAATTGGAGTACCTTCACTAGTTAATATTACATTCAATATGGAGGGTGTAGCGAAAAGAACATTTTCACCGGCGGATTATGCGGTATTTTCTGTCATGCTCTTGGTTTCGACAGCAATTGGGATATTTTACGCCATAAAAGACCGAAAAAGCAAAGGACTTGAAGAATATATGCTGGCAAGCAGGTAAATTTTGTCGTTCTGTCATTATGAGTTTTATTTCAACTCGCATATGTATTTTTTTAAGAATGATGCCTTTCCTGCCGGTTGCAATGTCCTTGGTTGTAAGTTTTCAATCGTCCTTGACTCTGATGGCTATACCGGCTGAAATATACATGTTCGGTACGATGATTGTATGGTAAGATTGTTAATATCACGTGAATAGAGTAATATGCATGGTCATTCGCTGGACTTTTCTAAGGGGAACACTTCACTGTCATTATATATAAAATCTTTGAAAGGCGTTTTATTTAAGATAGAAAGATAAAATTAATTGTAATATATTTCATCATAAAGTATCTGCCTCAGCAGTTCTTTGTCCTTGAAAATCAGCTCGTGCATTTCATAAATTTTGAGAAATGGAGAAAGGCATACTGATAGTCGTAACCAACATATGCAATCAGATACTCTCTACGTTTGAGAAGACAAATTAAGCACGCGAATCAAGAATAAGAACTGTTTTTAAAAATAAGCACAGAACTATCTCCTAAGACACTGTTGTTCAAAATAATCAGAGATCATAAGAATAACCACGATCTGACAGTCCTGCCTTTAATGCGTATAGACCTCGGACCTCGGATCGAGTCGGTATCATTTTTAATTCAGGAAACTCGTGTCTCTACTAATATGAATTGCATACTGTAATAAACTTACTTTACTCATTGCACAGAGATTTACTTACAATTTCGTCATTTTTTCTACCAGGGTAAATCTGACTTTCATTATTGTCGCCATTGTGACGTCCGAGATTTTCATAACCACGTTTTATCGCTTGGGGATCTCGAGCACTTACCAGGTAATCAATAAATTGGATTTAATCCTAATTATAGTAGTTAATACTAAGATTGTGTCTAATTAAGTCAACAATTTTTTTTTGTCCACTTTTCCATTCAATTGCTATATATATTCTGAAATATTAAACTGGATTCCTAATATGTGTCAGTGACTTTCAGGACACCTCCCAAACATCCTTATCATACTTACCTCTATTCACACGCGGAACTTGACTTTATTTTTAGAATATATTAATTTATTTGAAATAGAATTTGATAGAATCTGTCATAGTCATAGTGTGGTTTTGGTAAAGGTATGCAAAAGCAGACACAAAGTAGAATACATAATTGCATTGTTAAATTTCACGTTTTATCGCTCACTTGCTTAATCTTTGTGCCTATACAGTTTCTGTTTTAGTTACGTCAAATAATTTACCTCATTTTGTTCTAGTATTTGGAAATGAGATTCAACAGAGTAGCCAGACTGCTTGGGACTCTTGCTTTCATGGTTTCAACAATATTCTATATGGGAATAGTCATGTATGGACCAGCCCTATCTCTTGGCGCAGGTTATAAAAGTAGCGATTACTTAGCAATAGTTTTTCTTTTATCTATAGCCTGCAGCTGTACATGTGTGATTTGTATAGGGCATTCCTTAGAATATTAGACGCCATTGATCATAATACGCATCGAATATAATACACATTTTGGGATCGAAAATTGACAAAAATATTCAAAGCAAATTCAAACAGTATATATACAGTATTTAAGCTATGCACTACAATTGCATCAGTCGTTCGTTGTAAAAGAAGGTAATTATCAAGTCGGCAACCACTGGGTCGCAAAATTTGTGAATACAGATTGGTAGATTTAAACTGTTGAAATTTTCAATGCACATTTTGAGTCAAACAATTCTGGAAAGAGGGAATGAAATTATGGCATTTTGTGAACGAGGCAAAGAAGGTACAGAATCCCTGCGCTTAAATCAATATATACTGTAACATCTGTTAAATGTCTCTAATCAATAAAATCATGTATCTCGCTGACATACTGGAATAAGAAACTTAACATGTAATAGGAATTCATGAAAAATTTCAAATGGTAAATAAATATCCAACAATCAATCAAACAACTAGTCTTCTTTTTCCGGAACCATTTACGTCAATTTACATGGAGGATGGGTGTAACAAAGGCTTACTATATAAATTTTCTGCCTAATGATCATTCTAGGTTTTATTACAGTTATCGATACTCGCATACTTAGATAGGCACTTGATGCTCTATCATACGCCCGAGTATCCATTGATACTAATATAATTAATACTTTTACAGTCACGCATTTTGAACTTTCGACAGCTATTCTGAGTACTGGATTAATTTGCACGCTGTACACTACTTTGGTTAGTCGCGCATCCTAATCAAATATTTTTAATACTGACAAAATAAGCACGTTTTTTGATGCATTGTTCCTTTTTTCAGGGTGGAATAAAGGCTGTTATTTGGAGCGATGTTTTTCAGGCAATGATAATGTGTGGAGGGATGTTGGCAGTCCTTATAATGGGAAGTATCGTTCACGGTGGATACGCGAATGTATGGGAAATTGCGGAGAGAGGAGGAAGAATTGATTTTGTTCAGTCAGTGAATACAATATACTCAATATCAATTAACCATGATAAACCTTCTAGGGCCCAGAGTCTAGGCCGTTCTACCCAGCAAGATCTTGATTAGTACAAGTGTACGAAGTGTTTATTAACAGCAGTAACTGATGACTAAACGTTAAACCATTAATGTAATGCGATAGTCTTTTCCATCAATCTTAATTTGATATACAAAAAATCCGTGATTTAGGGTAGAAAAGAATGACTTGTGTTCTACAGTCAAGTGAATTAATATGTTTATATTAACATATTTTGACATAAAAAAATGAGGGTATGGCGCATCACAATTCGTACTTGAAAAATTATCACAGCAATATAAAAAGTTGGCCATTTCCTGCATAAACATTGCCAAAGTTCTTTATTGCTTTTTGTAGGTGAAAAATGTAAAAAACAATGTTATTCTTATCTCAAAAAGTATCACAAACTACCAATAAACACTATATTCCCCCGGGCTCTGTCCAACGGGAAGTTTTATTTAACTGGTATATATATTTTTACGTCTTAGCTTTGAAACCGATATTCGTATTCGGAATACTGTGTGGAGCATACTAATAGGAGCAGTCATTAGATGGAGTGGAATGTATGGTGTCAGCCAATCACAAGTTCAGCGTTATCTCTGCTGCTCAAGTGAAAAGTTAGCTAAACGGTAATTGTGCTTTTATTCATTATGTACATATACACAGCCATACTGTTTCTGTGGAAAAATTCCCATTCAATATTTATATTATTCAACTTCATTGTTTGGACCTTTGTTAAGTGATTTGAAGCATATTTCGATCGGCGTAATATTTGGTATTTCTGGGCCCCGATATAACCCGCTTTCGGGATCCAAGAAAGGCGACTGCATTATTTCTGGGACGAACAGCGTACAACCTGTTCTTTCTTATACAATAAATTGGCCGGCAATTCTGTTCAAACTTATGCCCAATACACTTCACAAATCACACGAAATAGCTACAATGAATTTATGTATGACCTTGTCATGATGGTATCGTTGAAGTCCATAAAAAGTCATTCCGAAAAACGCAAGGTCACCCTAAATCGAGACCCAGTTAAACCGGTATTAAATCTTTGTAATTTTTTTTTAAATGAACAAAGAATAAAAAGTTCATTAAATTGAAATTCTTGTTATTACAATAATCTTACAAGTAAGCATTCAAATTCACAATCTTATTATTGGACCAGTTACCGATTTTTTTACACTCTTCGTCTCACCAGAATTCTCCTCATATTCACTCCAGCACTTCGCTAGTCAGCTTACATATTTATTTCCCTGTAAATCTAAAACAGTAACATATTCCATCGTTGAATATCGGAAGTGACGGGATTAACACATAAAATGAATTTTCACAATCTCTTGGAACCCGTCCCTTGATACAGGTGAGCTGGATTTTCAGTTAACGCGTTTCTGAAAACTCATATTTGGAGGGCTGTTGATTGAACAACAAAAGTTTTTATTAAAATATGTCAAAAAAGAGAGAATATGACTGCAAATTTTCAAGCACCACAAACAATAGTATACTAGTCTGAATCATATTACACGTCTTGCATTCCCGTCTTTTTACTAGCTATGAATTGTTGGTAGGTCCATCTAATCTTGCTAAAAAAAAATTTTTTGGTCAAATTAGATCATTGTTCCTGAACGTCATTGGGGTGATGATAGTTATGACGCTAAGTTTTATGACTGGTTTAATTATATACGCTCAATATGAAGGGTGTGATCCTCTAACTCAGGGATGCGTGCAAAAACATGATCAGGTATGACTAACAAAATATCGTAGTCACCTATACTACCGATTATTTACTGTACAAGCTGGTCCGTGTTTCAATGATTTTGTCTTCACTTCCCTTACATGCAATATTTTTTCATTGGTAACCCGCGTTCTGAATTACAGTTAATGCCGTATCTAGTACTCGATTTGTTTGAAGAGTATCCTGGAGTTGCTGGACTTTTCGTGGCAGCCGTTTACGCAGGGAGCCTAAGGTATTATAAAAGGAATGATTTTCTCAACGTATGTGCCTTGGACAAGTGTCAGACATCATAACGTTTAGGGATTACATACCGTATTTCCTCGATTATAAGCCGCCCTCGATTATAAGCCGCACAAAATGATGAAAAAAATGAATATAAGCCGCACGAAATGATGAAAATAGAGCCGCACTAGAGCATAATGTAGCCTACCTAAGCCTTTTCGATCATTTTCTCGGCAATGTCACAAAAAGCGGACAATATGAATCGTTTAATAAACTTTTGCAACTTAACGACCTCCATTTTAAATTCCACAGTATACGCACGCCCTACTCATATTTAAACACGAACTATCGCAGTTTAAACGTTAGTGGTATGGTAAGTAAAAATATAAGGCTCGCGAAATGATGAAAAAAAAATATACAGTAGAACCTCGTAATACCATTGTACGAGCAACTTGGTTTTCGAACCGCTATTCGTGAATATTTATGTGCGGCGCACAGAGTGATGGAAAAAAACAACAATATAAGCCGCCCTTGATTATAAGCCACCCTTGATTATAGGCCGCACAAAATGATGAAAAAAAAAAGAATATAAGCCGCGGTACACATACTGTACATTTTTAAATGTACAGTAATTTTTTTTCTTATAAAAATAGTTCGGTCTCGTCTGGTATCAACGCTATGGCCATGGTTACAATAGAAGACATGATAAAGCCCGTCAAAACGTTCTCCGATTCCACGTACACTTGGATTTCGAAAGGTATGTGTAATCCGACTACTGTACGTAGATGTGTTTAAAACATATTCCATCAAATAAGATTTCTTTACAATATTACAGGCTTAGTCGTGTTGTACGGACTTACGAGCATTGGAATGGCTTTTCTTATGTCCACTAGCGGAGAGTTACTACAAGCTGCTTTCAGCCTCATGGGTCTCATGATGGGACCATTGGTTGGCATGTTTATATTAGGAATTCAGTACCCGTTTGTTAATTCTTACGTAAGTGATTTGAGATTTTATAATAATATTATTTTAATAACTTATTTTACAAAATAATCAATCACCTTTTCATATTGCAGGGAGCCATTAGTGGGTTACTTAGTGGCGTCGCCACTGGTACGTGGTTTTTTGTCGGCAAAAAATCCATAAAAAAATCGAATGCATTGTTACGCCGTTTGCCGCTGTTAACTGACAAGTGCACGAGCGTTTGTGGCAACATTGGTAACTTAACTGTGAATGCAACAATGGAAACTCTCACTTTTCCCGCTACTTCAACTCCTCATCCGCTCAATTCTACTGAGCCTCTTACTTCTGCAATGGCATATAACGGAGATAATACTCCGTTCTACAATATATCCTACCATTATATCAGTGCAATCGGACTCTGTACGACTTTAGCCGTTGGAATCATCGTCAGTCTTACAACCTGTGAGTTTAATATTGGCAAGCTAATTCACTAAACAGCTTGATGTTTTTCTTTGTACCTCTGTACTAAATTTATACTACGATGGTAAGTAAATATGAAGAAGTACATTAAAATACTAATGTGATGTTCATTACAGTAAATAAAGTCCAAATAGATTCACAATATTTTCTGGCAAAAAATGAACAAGGAATTCTTGAATTTCAAACTGCTAACCGTGCTTAAAGCGTGCTCACTTAAGTTCGG
The DNA here is from genome assembly GCA_013436065.1 of Halocynthia aurantium. Classification (NCBI taxonomy): domain Eukaryota; kingdom Metazoa; phylum Chordata; class Ascidiacea; order Stolidobranchia; family Pyuridae; genus Halocynthia; species Halocynthia aurantium. Next base: position 57,045 of record QXVX01007230.1, read on the forward strand.
TTAGTTGAATTTTCTTAAACTTCGGTTTAATGATACACTTTGTATACGAGTATGTTATGTTATGATGCTACGTTTCCAAATTGCTGCCTGAAACAACTTCAAGGTTCCCTTATTATTAGTCCGTTAAATCGGAGGTTCACTGTATACGTGAGGTAGTCAATGAGAAAAATGATTTTCTAGTAAGAAATGTTTTTCCTCTGATTGAATAATATTCTACATTTACGTAATGTTTATATGGTTCCGTTTTTACTATAAATAATTGCCAAAATTAGTGAGGCAGACATCAATTCTTTCATACGAACGCAGATAAATCGTTATGAATTACTAGCATACAGACTATTATTACCCTTTCAGGTGGATGGAAAAAAAGGAAACAAGTGGATAAAGAGCTTTTGCGACCCCCCTTTGACCATTGGCTCTTTAAATGCTGGCTTCCAGAAAAAGTTCGAAAATTCCTTAGATTTGGTATTGAATGGCAAGACAACGACAAAATAGATATTGTGAAAAATATAGAACTCGAGGTAAAATCTGTAATGCACTTTTGAATTATGTTTATATGCAGTGGTGCCTCGTAGCTCCATACGCTCCAAACTTTGAAATCTATTTTTTTTTAAATCTGCGCTGTTGAGTGGGTTGCAAAAACACGCATCTTCTGTATCGATGCCGACGATGCCGCACAACACTCTCGTAGCATCTTACAAATGACTCGCGCACAACTACGCATAACTAACTGCAAACTGGGCTGGTAGAACGGGCTGGTAGAAATAGGTTCATCGCATAACGCATGTAATAAGGGACTATGGTACATATATTTGAGTACCTCCCTACCGTAGAACGAAAGACCAGCCTGGTATAACAGTACTAATGCAGAACCCAACAGTGATTCGAAACCGATTAAGTCGTCCTTCAAAAGAAATGTAATCTTAATAAAAAAAAATCGAGGTAATGTACCCAGGAATTACTTAAATATTCCTTCCCTCTTTCGCTGGACGCGTACACTAGTATTAAAAATAATGCCTGTGCTTGTGTCTGTGAAATCTAGGGAACCCCCTAGATCAGTGGTCCCCAACCTGTGGGTCGCGACCCCAGGTGGGGTCGCTGGAACAATTTAATGGGGTCGCCTGTTAGGCCAAAATAAGACAGGTATAACTTGCTGTTATTGTTAAAAATTAAAATTATTCGACCGAAGGGAGTTCTTAGTTGAGGTGGGGTGGATTTTGAAGCCGTCGTCGTACCAGGTAGGTAGGCGGTGGTCGTACGTCTTTTTTGCGCAATCAAGATGCGCGCGTTTCTCACGATGGGGTCGCGAGTAGTCACAGAATTCGACTTTTTTGAATATTGGGGTCGCTCCAAAAAAGGTTGGGAACCCCCTAGGGCCTTGATGACCTAAGATGTAAGTGACGAAATCCTTAATAATAAAGTATAGGAATCTAGGTTTTGAACACGGTCGCCCATATTATACATATATGGAAACTTATTTTATACATGTCATGTCCCTTCATCAGAAAATCACTGTATATACTAATAACTGATATAAGCGTGCCTGTTTTCAGGACAAAAGACCAACTTCGGAACACAACAGCGTTGATAGGATTGACGAAACCGTTGAAGAGTAATCATTCAAGAATATTTTCAAAATACCTTATTCAGTGATTCATCATTCACTCTCCCACTCTTTTGCTCCAGGCTCCTCAAACTCGCCCTCTCTGAGCTTCCATCTGAGTGAATATAGCATATATCATAATTGAATATGAAAGATATCGTCATACTAATTTTAACGATTTCGTTTTCATTCCATTTTTAATTGTTTAGTATTCAGTATTTCATTCGTGAACCAAAATAAATTTAACTTTAACAGTGAGCTTAAATTTTAAATTTAAGAAATTTTGTCCCTCCATAAAATGTTAAACATTCATAACTCACTCCGCGTAAATTTATTACTGTAAGTGAGACCTGGAGAAATTACACGGGGGTTGCAGGTCATTTTTACCACATTATGTTATTACGCTCTTCTCGAACAATTTGCACGCAGATAATGGACAGTATTGTAGAATATATTAATTATTTTACTGCACAATTTAAAGACCTTTCGCTGGTTAATCTCGCGAATCAGTATTTTTGAGACGTCAGGTTTTGCCAACCAGGAAATTTCGAGTAAGTTTCTATCGCCCGCGGCAACCACAAACTGTGTAAATATGCATTTTTGGTAAAAAAATTAGCTAATTTACTCTGAGCTAGCTATATATGAAGGTGTAGTCTTTAACGGTACGGAGATGGCATTACTTCCTGCGGTCCGGACCGTCTCGGGTTATGCACTGCACTTCCATGCGGTCATTGTTAAACATTTCTTCGGAACTCTCGTTGTTGAATATTAATCTCATTAATTAATCACGGGACGCAAATGCAAAATGTATGTGGAGGAAAAAAATTCAAATTATTTTTTTAAGCTATATCTTATACCGTATAACAGAAAACTCTTTATAGGATTATAGATTATAGGATTCGAAGTTTACCTGCTAATAGCTAATATTTGATAAAGAATAAAAATCTTGGAGAAAAATTCGGATTAAGCATCACACATGGTCAGATTTGTAAATCTAATGGATGGATGGATAGCAGTATTTTCAGTTGTGTATTAATTTACAGTATTGTCATAATGGTGGGGCAGTGAAGCAGATAAACCCTAGCAGAAGCCGGAGTCACATCTGAAAATTTGTCATATTTGTATATTATTATTATCTCGAACATTATGCGGAAGAAAAGCTTATTGAAATGTCTTCTGTACAGTTTAGCTCTCTAGTAATTCACCATGAAATACCGTGGGTCATACGAGAATGTAAAAAAGATTAGCTTGCGGTACAAGGTAACCTAACTAGAAAACACGCTACTTATTATACAGTTGAACCTCGATATATCGGACGCCGATGAAACGGATTTCGGATACAACGGACAAAATCTGCTAGAGTGGATATCTGGTCCG
>QXVX01007235.1:0-10959 GCA_013436065.1 Halocynthia aurantium
AAATGTCAGCAGCAAAGTGATAGTCCTTTCTCCCAGACATTGCATCGACTGAAAAGACGTCAAGTAACTCGGGAATATTTCCTTTTTCCTGCGATTAATAATTTATGTATACTTATGCATTTTGTCTTCCAAGTCAACATACAGTTCAAGTTCAATGGGAGGCCACAGAGATTCTATTGCTTCTATAACCTCGACAACTTCAGACATATCTTCTTCTTCCTTATCTGTAAATCACACTCCTCCAGCTCTCCCACCTAAAGTGCGAAGGAGCACGGTAATGGATATTGAATTGAGCCTGAATGCACTCTCTTAAAAATGAACGATCTGCTTGTAAAATCTTCTTCATTTTTGTAACAGTTGGAATCGATGACCACTTCACCACTGTCTCCAAGAAACAATTCTGTGTCAGATCCACCCTCCCAAGAGCCTCCCGAAAAAGGTAACTCAGAAACAATTTTTTTAATGATCTACGGCAATTTATAGTAAACCGTCGATAAATCGTAATGTTTTTGACTTCGGGCCTTAGGACTTAACAAAATGTAAGATATACGGAAAATAATACTCTTATCAGCCCTAATCTGTTTCATTTTGAAAAAACAATAATGTTATGACCAAAGAAACAATAAAACTTATGGTGATGGAGTTAAGTGTTGTTGTAGGTAACACATGTGACAGAGAAGTGGGCACAGCATTTAAAAGAAGTAGTACAGTGGTTTTACGGGTACATCAAATTACACAAATATTATTACAGACCTGATATTACATCTTAATGCAATAGTGCAAACTAACAAATTAATTTTGAAGGAATTACATCATGCAAACTTTGATTTTTTTCTTGTGATCCCTAATGTTTTGCTACTGATGGCATAAAGAGGCATGGAAAAAATTCTGTATATGGTACTTCATTTTATTGAATTATTAATTTTATTGTATTCATATGTATAATACGCACCTTGACTTTGAGTCCGGACTCCCCTGTCAACTTAATTATAAGCATATAAAAGTGAAATTGTCGAAAAAAAAAGATGTTCAAGCTTGTTTCATGCAAGTCTTACATAGCTGACATCACAGTGTTCAAAAATAGCATTGCATGAAAAATTCACCTGTTTTCAACAGCACCCTGATACTAACAGTAAAATACACGTTTCAATTGAAAGAGCTAAGGTTAATTAACGTCTCGTCTCGTGCTTTATCTCAGTAAAATATGCAATAAATTTGGAGGCAAAAAATGCATATTATATTCGGGAAATTACGGTACTGATTTTGCACACTTGACATTATTTCAATTTGTCAATGGTGGGATATGGCATCACTCATATCAACTGCGTGTGTGAAGATTCCCATATCTAACATAACTATTTCGTTCTGAGCTAATATAGCTACAATCATTTCAGAATCTCCTTTGCCAGTCAAAATCAAACCAATGCTACTTCCTGACAAGCAATCGAGAAAATCCATCGGAAAGTCAGAGCTAAGGAGAAGTTTAAAACACAAGGAGAACGAGAAAAATCTCGACAGTATTATAGATCCGGGAGACTTGCTTGATCGAATAGAGGTTCTCGATTTTATCGCCTTTACGACAGCAAAAGACGAAGGATCGGCAATCATGGCCGGTTGCATCGATGCTCTTATCGTGTATGCTGCTGAAGCAAACAAGAAAAGTATATATATAATTTTCAACCTGTGTAGTAGCATAATCACATATCAACCCATGTCAACAAACCATATATAATCCTGTAAAATTCATTGCTGTCTCCCCACAGCATGTTAGTAGTAGACCACAAACAGTAGTAGTCACACAAGTGGCACTTACAACAGTAGAATACATGTGTGCATTGCGAGACAGCCTGTGTATCACAATATGCTGGATAGCTATGTCTGCTTTTTACTGTATATCTGTAATTGTGGGCACACCTCCACCTCATTATAATTAGTCAACAATATTTGACTGCAAGTAAACTAAATTAAATGGAAAAATAGAAATTAATTTTGAATTGAATGATTTAGTGGAAATGTTTATATTTAAAAACTGTTACAGTTCTGTTTTGCCTCATATATATGAATTGTAGTAATGTATTATTTTTATATTGCAGATTTACTGTATTACGAAGCCTTTCTCACAACATATAGATCTTTCATGACGCCGATGGAACTCTTGAAAAAGCTCTTGTATAGATATCCTTTAAAAATATCACTATGGTTACGGTAATAATAAATAGACCTTTTCTGTGTCTTAAATGATTTACTTTCTTGGAATATTGGATGAACATGAATATCTCGTGTAACTAAAATTTTACCTTAACCGAGTTTCGTTAAATGTCCACGTATGAAAAGTTTGGAAAAGACGAAAACAGAGAATACCAGCGAGCTAGTCGGAATTCCTTTTTTTTGCTGCTTCGAGTTGTCGATGAGTTGAGGTAAGCAAAAAAACATAATTTGGGCTAGGCAGCACTTTTGCTACATCAGTAAAAATATCTTCTGGCTGAGACCTGTATTTGCGGTTTCCCATATGTGTAATTATCATCTTATGTGCTCAGTCATAACAAAAGTCCATGAATATAAATATTGACCCATTACCCATTACATTTTCAACAACATATTTGATTACATCTTCTGGGAAGATTTAATCTTTTCAGAGCTTTGTTACTGTCACCAAGCAGGAGACTGATCCAAGAGTGCTGGAATTTCTGTACCAAATCAGTGTGCACTACCAAATTTTGTTGTCCTGTTATGCATCTAACTGGTCTAACCACCATACTCTTGTTTCAGCCTGGTCGACATATCAGACAAGATCCTAGAGCTTTTGATGCAGCTCGTCTATCAACTCCTGTTCGACGGCAACCTAACTCTTGCCAAACTTTTGCGAACAAAAATCCTAGCCAAGCATCAACACAGATTGTCGAATATCGCCGACAGCATTATGGGACCGCTAGCTTCACTCAGAATTTCATCAAAGTAAGAATTGTGTTCAAAACTTCTGCTTCTTGGCATAGAGTAATTTACTCATTATTCTTTGCAATCTGTACAGAGTTATGACGGTCATGGATTTCAGTAGTGAGAGACTGGCTGAACAAATGACCATGCTCGATTTTGAGTTATTCCAGAAAATTGAGGTACGTTTGGTTTAATTTATGGAATAGGGTGGGGAGTGGCTAGAACCATCTCCGTGTTCTTGACTAAGATGCAGCCTCCCGGCTCAGGATCATCCCAACTGTATGAAATTCGGCACCGGCAATGCTGGGGTCACTACAGCAGTGATGGTGACCTTGAAGGGAGCTGGAGTTGGGAACTTATACAATCTACATACATTTCAGAAACTATAGAGATTACTGACGACTAGTGTTGATGAGCTGATAATATCTAGCAATAATGTAAACATTAAAATAGGAATGTGTTTCAGAATCTTTTGTTGGCCTCGCATAGATTTTTTATATTACTGAAGTTTGTGTTGTGAACTATTTTGAAGATACCAGAAGTTTTGCAATGGGCGAAGGAGCAGTCCGAAGAGCTTTCTCCACATCTAACCGCCTTCACCGAACATTTCAATAAAATGTCGTACTGGACGAGAACTATAATACTCAATCAAGATAAACCGCAGGATCGCGAAAAACTTTTGAATAAATTTATCAGAATTATGCGGGTATGAAGCGTACTCTTCATTATACAATAACTCTTTGCTTACATGGATTACCCTTATATGAATATTCTTAGATCTACCCTCTGCTTAAATTTTAATTAGTTTCGACCCCTTTTTACAGGTATTTTGATCAGCGAATGATAATAATATATCATATTAATCAACATTTTATAATTTTCTAAAAAGGGTTCAATTTTTGTGAAAATCTAATCATCCATTCTTCCTCTAGCATTTACGACATAAACTCAACAACTTCAACTCATACCTCGCCATATTGTCTGCCCTCGACTCCGCCCCTGTCCGTCGATTGGAATGGCAGAGGCAGACAACAGAAGGCTTGAGAGAGTATTGTCAACTTATCGACAGTTCTAGCTCTTTTAGAACTTACAGGGAAGCGCTCGGCGAAGCATCTCCGCCTTGCATTCCGTACTTGTGAGTTGAATCTTGCTTCGTGAGAATTCTGCATATAAAAAAAGTAACATTCCGGTATGTTTTCATGCATATATATCCATATTCTTATCACAGGGGCCTGATACTTCAGGACCTTACCTTCATTCATCTCGGCAATAAGGATGAGCTTCGACCGGGCGTTATAAACTTCAGGAAAAGATGGCAGCAGTTTAATATTCTCGACAGCATGCGACGTTTCAAGCAAAGGTGAATGATTCGCGAATGAATCGCATCGTGATCTCGGTTTTCTATTTTCTTTTTTACCGGTAATATTTGTTTCACAGCCAATATCAGATTGAAAAAGACCAAAACATGATTGACATGTTTGATAATTTCAATAACCACTTAGCCGAAGATGCATTGTGGGATCTTTCACTTAAGATCAAGCCGAGAGTAAAGAGACCGAAACGAATCCATCACACAGAAGTAAGACATACTTAGTTATGAATTCTACTTCATATGTCGACCCAATTTTTTTTTTCGAAATGAAGAAGATCAGAATTTGACATAACTGGAATACCTACTTTGTTCCCTTTCTGTAAAAAACTTATTTTTATTATGCTGGTCTGCTGGGTGATGAGTTTGGATTAAATTATTCTCTGTTACATTTCATATTTTGTAAGATTCTTTATTATTCCTTATTCATATATCATCCATTTTCTATTTATGTCAGGATACCTCCAGCAGAAGGAGTTCCACACTCACAACTGATTCTACTTCAACACCGGAGGTCGCTAATGGTCATAGTTAAACACCTGATTAGGAGATCAAACTTAAAACGTGTAAGAAAAAGGTATCTTTGCTACGAGTAGTTAACAATGTGAAGAGCTCATCTCATGAATGTCGTAAGGCTTTCAGATCGGACCGATTACAGATTGGAAGTTTACCGATGCGTAACAGATTTTTCCATTCATTTACCAATGGATATTCAGGTCTGAGTGAAATTTGCATTACTGATACAAGGAGTCCAGATTTGAGTATGTCTGAAGTATATCAGATGATACTTTTAGCCAATCCAAAATGTTTTACTTGTATACAACAGTTATTGCAAGATAATGAACAGTAACACAATATAATCACTGTAGTAATGGTAATCTTGCAATTTTGCATTCCTGCTGAAGAAATATAGTATGTTTACATAGGTAATGCCGTTACTTCGTTCTATTGAGGTTATGATCCTTATCCCATCATGTCCTTATATGCGCTTTTTTATATAAAATCTTACTATATTAGGAAAAAAGAAAGGTGTTCTCTCCATGACAAGAACAGTATTCCTCAACAAGGTCAATCGATATTTTATTACTTGGTAAAAAGCTTGTACCAAAGCATGATAATAAGCAGTGCTGATCCAAAGCCATGTGAATTGGGATCTCACACTATTAGGTGTGTAAAAATGGTATATTTAAAAGTCAATAGTGCTGGGGATGCCTGATTGTACACATTACCAGATGGGTTCGAGATTTATCATTGGTCACAAGAGGTTTCACATCTCATATAGCATGAACACAGGAAATTCCTCACCGTTTTGGTTCTGTGTATCTCTTCCACAATGCACCTTTCACAGCTAAGGCTTGGTATGCACAACCGAATCACTTTGAATGTTAAACTAACCGCTACACATCGATCACACACAGTCACATGCTAGTAGAACTCTTCTCTCCTAGGCCATTGATTTATATTGAAGTAGGGATACTTGAAGATTTATATACAACTTTGAACATAAGAGAAAGAGAAATAGATCTTGTCTAGTTAATTGTATTAATCGGCTGTTTTGCAATGAGGTTGTTGTAATTCACAACAGACCGCTATGTACCTCTTTAAATGTGCAAATGTGTATCTCTGGTGGTGCCTGTACTCAAGGGTGGGAACCTCTAAATCATTGAAAGTTTTATCTGCAAGAATTTTTCTAGTACATTATAACTCAATTTTGAATTGGATTGTTTCAAAATTGTTTGCCCGGAAATTAAAATCTTAACTTATCTCTATATTCAAGAACACCACATAAATAATAATTTGCAGATTTTATGTGGCAGTTGATGGAATCTGTTTGCTTAAGATTATGTTAAAATACCAGAGATACCGATTTGATTAGTAGTTGGCATCTGACTCATCAGTGAAACTTTAGTTAATGTGTAAATGTGATAGTTCTAAGGTGATATCTTCCTATTAATTATCCCTATGCTAAAAAGCAGTTTCGATCATAATAAAACAGGCTGTAGGAGTGCTAAGTAATTCTAAGACTCATTAGGAACATGTACATTTCTGCACTATAGCTAGCGAGTATTGTCAATGTGGCATTCCATATTCACTGCAATCTAACATTTTAGTGACAATTTCATATTACCTGTATCGTAATTGTAGGTCACTTGTATAGATATTTATGCATATGTGTCAAGGGACGTGCAATATTGTTGTTACTTTGTATGCCAACGTGTTACTGCTAAGTTATATATAGCGGGGCACAGTTTGCCCGAGTGACCAGTGAAATAGTGAAAATTAATTTAGCGGCGTCAGGTGCACAAATTGAGAATTCTATTCAGACATACATTTTCCGCGAAAATCTGTCTATGCGTTCCCATTGCCATACTTACTTGTGCATTTTATCCAAACTTCGAAGCGTTATAGAACTTTTTTTATGTAATTGCATGAGTTGTGGAAGGAGCATGAATTTTAAATTCTCTTTCATCTTTCCTCAGAATTCTAATGATATTATTCAAGAACAGGCTCATACGACATTTTATTATACTGTATTTCTTTAAACATTGATAATAATTTGCATCGGTATTACCGAACATATCGGGATTGCTGTATGATCCCAAGCAACATGAATATTGTATGTGCATAGTAACGAGAAGGTGGACTGCGAGACGGTTGTATCATACTTGTAATGTAATATAAAGAATATTGAAATTTGATGCATAAATTCTACACCTTCTCTGTAACACATTTGGAAGTACTATATCCTTGTTATAGGGATACCAGTGTCCACAAACCTATATCCACTGAGCATTCTAGAGGTCATGCGTGAATTTTTTTATTGATGCTGCTATAAATATCTTTCCTATTCACATGAAATGACTTCCTTCACATTACATACACATAAAACAACTTCTGCAGGCCATTGAAAACCTATACCATATACCAAGCTAAGAAATGTGTCTGGCCGATGCAAAAACTATCATGCGACAAAATTATCTCACGTAATTCATCTCTCATCATGTTTGCCATACTGTATATGTTTGTGGAGACTACACTGAATAACAACCACATTTGGTAAGAAACCCCTGAACCTGTTCATCTCACGAGTGTAGAAAGTACCTCGCAACGCATGCTTTTGGACGCTGTTCTGCTCGGACGGTAATAGCGATTGTTCATAGTATTCTCTTATTCTTTTACTTAGATCGCATAAATAGCAATGTTTTTTAGCTCCTTTTTTTAAGTATTTTTGCTTCCACCAACATTCTTACGAGACCAATTGTTGTGCATGCGTTTTTGCATGAATTAAATATTTACTCTATGCGATTCCTTGAACAATTTTTAAGGAACTTATTATGTTAACTTCAAGACTCGTTTTCACCGCCACATTTTAATTTTTGTATTTCGTCATTCATTATTGCACTGTTAATGTGGATTGACTAATGTGATCACACATAAATTTTGTCCTGTCTTTATAGCAGTTGATCTACTACTTCAGGGCATATATTCTATGAGAATAATAGTACAGTTGTACTGAAGTTAGTTGTACAAGCAGAAAGGCAGGATTTTTGAATAATTGCGTTAGTGTGAGAAAGACAGGAAAATAGTGGTGGACACTTTGCAAGTGCGAAGAAGTGTTTTGCAGGAGACTAAGTAGTCGCTACACTATAATTTCCTATGCGCTATTATGTTCATGTTCATTATGTTGACATGATATGTGGTGTATTCGCAAATTTCTTAAAAATCCTGCCTCTTTATTCAAATGTTTGTGGAATTGGTTGTCTCCTACTTACATCCCTATATTTTTTTGCAGCCTATAATGCATTGGATAAAGGCAACTAGCGGTTTTGCAGTCAAATATTTAATAGTCATTATTCATTTCAGATTCCAAAGAAAAAATTTCACTTTTCATTTTACTATCTTGTAATATGTGCTGTGGTATTTCTTGTCCACGCACTTCCAAAATATAACAAACTTCTTCTACTTTGTGTAAAGAGGATTTCATTGTGTAGATCTTCCCCCTGAGCACTTTTTGTTGTCCCAAAGATTCCTTCGCAAGAGATGAGTACGACTCAAATGTGTCATACAGAGCTCTAATGTAGGAACAAAGTTTAGAGACTTCTCGCTTAGCTTCAGGATCAGATAAGGCATGCGCCACTGAGCTGATACACAGTCTCATGATTTCACCAGTGGTGTCAGCTATACCTAAAAGGTACTCTAGCACTGGTATTGGCACAATGAGAGTTTGTGTGATGTCAGTAGGAATGTCTTCTCCGCCAAATGTTAAAAGGGATTGCAATGTTTCAAGAGGTATCAATCCTTCGTATGGATTTTGAACTTTTCCAAATGAATTCATTCTAAAATAATGAAGAAATGCCATGGCCTCGATGTACTCTTGCAAACCGGGAGAATAGGCTCGGACATAGATATAGGCGTCATCTCCACTTAACTCCAGCGCGATTTGCTTCCATTTTTGTCGAATTATTTTTGACTTTTCTCGGGCTTCGGTCATTATTTTCAGGTCCTCGAATTTAGAATCAATTTTTAGTCTGTGCAGGTGAAATATGAGTCGCTTACTTTCGACTGTTATGTCTCTACTCATTTTCACTATCCTTTCCCACTTATCGTGTTTTTCATCCAGCTCTTTTCGAAAGGCATGGAAGCATTGTAGATTGTCTTCCATGGTAGGAAATGATTCTGCACAGAATAGATTTCGACAGTGTAACTAGAATTGTACACAATTATGCAGAACTCCCGTTGTTGCTAATTGTAAAGTTGTCACATTATCACCACTAGCGTCACAGTGCTTAGTTCAGACTTCAGATCAATGCAGTGTATCATCATAGTCTTTAAATACCTAGGGTGGAATGCAGAAAGTCTATTTAAACTCCGTTCAAGCTGAACAGAGTTTAAACACTATTCAAATTCTAATTTGGCATGCAGAAACTCTGTTCACCTTGAAAACTCTATTCAAATTCTCCGATATTTTTAATGTCACACATCATCATTGTTACTACAAGTGCGGCTGGGACTTCGTCGGTAATGTTCTGTAATTTAGCTTAATTGTTTGGGACTGAAATTTTCACAGAATGTTCTCTATTGTAATAAGCATCTCATACGGGCTGTTTGGGGTGATTTAATGTGTACAATTAGCATTATAAGCCGGTTTATTTAAGCCTCCCTGTAACGATCCTAGATACCTTAGAAAGGAAGTGCAGCTGGACATATACATTGCAATGGAGTGGCTTGCTAACAGTAGTACCATTGCGTTTTCTCTATCACCTACCTGCATTTAAGTATAGCCTCAGTAATCGTTTGCAGATTGACCGAGTATAGTTAGTGTAGTACTTATATCAATTGCATTTTTTAATCTTGCGACTGCGCATCTGTCAAATCTTTCAGTATGTATGGATTTTGGGGAGCAAATATATTTGTGTTTTAATTCTTTCTTGACATACTAACTTTCGGTTACAGGCTCTGTAATTTCTTATACTCAGTATTTTAAACTTGTATCTACATTAAATGGATAAGTAGGAACATTCGAAAATTACAAGCTAAGAAACTGATAAGCATGGATCCTCCTCAGTCGGTGGAGACGACGGACTCACCTTCACCGACGGATTGTTCCCAAAATGAAAATTCAACTTCAACCTCACCCCCGAAATTGGGGTCGGAGCGGGGTCAGATTTCGTTTACTTCGATTTCTTCTTCAGAATCGGGTTTCGACTTGGCAAGCAGTTTCGCAAAAGTAGAAACGGTGCCACTCAGAATCAAACGAATGCCTCTGCTTGATTCAGACTACGTTCGTCAAAGGAAAGCTTCAGTTGAATGTCTCCTTTCAAGCAAACCTTCAAAAGAAATTGATTCGTCAGAGACGTTGAACGCTAAAGATCCAGATAACACTGCTGGAAGCCCATCGCATCCCTGCGTTAATGGCAGTTCGAGACTTTCTGATTTACCGACACTGCAACCAGCATACCTTTCTAAGCCCCCTTTTCAGTTCTCTGCCGCGTCTAGAAAATCTTCAGTAGACGATTTGAATTCGGCACCTGATCAGCAAAGTGAACTGGATGACACCACTGACATGGTGTCCAGAAAGAATTTTGGTCAGGTTGATGATGATACTGATTCAATACCACTACGACAGGAGAAACCATCATTGAAATGTAAATTAGCGTGTAGACATTTCCATGTAGATTGCAAGGTATGATTTCCTTTTTTATTTTACAAAGGGAAGAAAGTTGATGAAGATAAAAATGCCAGTGAATGCTCTGCAGAAGAAGAGACACAACATAGAATTTTATCTACACCTCCTAAGCAGAGTAAAAGAATAAATGGTGCCAGTCAGATGCGGTCAGACCAGGCAAGCTTTCATTTTTATTCTATGATGTACCATTTATTTTAGCAGATGACCCCTTGGGGTAGAACTCGACCCCTCCTCACAATCCCAGGCCTAATCTTAATACGGTTGAGAATACTTGAATGCTGACATGACATGCAACAAAGCGTGTTTCAGTTTCCTTTCAATTACCAGTATTTATATCGAATGCTTTGTTTTCATATCTTATTTGGAACATAATATTTTTATAGCAAAAAATAAAATACAACTGGCGTACGGGTACTGTAACCTTTCAGTCAAAACATGGCATCGTATGCACGGGCGTAGCCAGGGCGGG